>VXAU01003306.1:333170-360332 GCA_013399695.1 Formicarius rufipectus | reverse complement strand
AAAAAAAAAGAATTGACAGAGACAAACTCAGGCTGGGACTGCAGAGGGGAGATAAGTTGTCCTTATCAGATGCAGGCAACAATATTAATACATTCCTATCTGTAGGCTATTTTGACATGTAAAACAAATTTTCCAAATTATGCAAACATTTCTATCTGCCTCTGGCTGAGTAAGCCATTGTTTCAGTTTACCTGCATATGACAATAATTCGTAAACTTTACCTAATATCTGAAATCAGCTGTTACAGTAGAGGAAATACTATTTTACTGCCATTTGAAATTCTACTTAAGCTTATGTCTAAGTAGCTGATCCAGATACATTTCTGAATCTGGTTTTTGGTTAAACTCTTTGCTTATCTAGCTTCTTGTTACCATAACTTCTCATCCAAAGTCAACCAGAGTCTCCTCACCTGCAATTCACCTATGTCAAAATACTGTTAGATTGTCATTGCCCACTCTTACCTACAGTTCTTTATAGTGTGGCAGTGTTTTAAAGGAAGACATCATTTAAACAGTGATCATGAATCCCTGATGAATTGCACAGATGTCCACTCACATTTTCAAGTTACTTATTTCCTAGCTGTTGAAGAAACTATCACTGTTTTTAATCCATTCTTTGTAAGTTTAAAGATTTCTAACAACGGTTAAAAATTGCTTCCCAGTAGAGGGTAATGTTGTTGCATGGAATGGCATTATCCTTGGTTGGGGGGTAATTTTAAAATGCTATAATGCTCTTGTAAGTATCCATGGTTCAGCACTTAGGTCATCTCTTCACTAAGAGGATTCCATTACTAAGTGACTGGGTTTAATGGATATACCAGAGATCCTGCTTTTAAATTTTATCTCGCACAAGTAAATGTTAGCAAATGGAAGCCTTTTAGCTTCTTGAAAGAGCACTCCTTTCTCCAAGGGTGGGAGTGGAATGCACTGTTCTGAATTCCTTATTCATTCAACTCTCCACTGAAGTCACCTTAAAGAAGTCTTGTAATTTCCTTTGAAAAAACACTCTTTTTTAAACAAGTTGTCTGGATAGGCTAGTCAATGTCAATCTAGTCAAAACACTTGTTTGACATCTGATCCTAAAATAGTTACAATTTGAATAAAGTAGTATGTTAAGTGAAATTCCTATGAGCTAGTTTATGAATGTGATATACTTGTAGATGTGCATTAATGTTTCTTTAGGTTTAGAAAACAATCACAATACTATAGATGTTTTCAGGTACTTTCATATAGTTAAACAGCCATAATGAATATAGTATTAATTACTTATCCTGTTTCATTGAAAAATACACCAACACTTGTGCAAAAACTTAACAAGTTCCACAGTAAATACTATACTATTTTAGAAGTATTCCTACTTAATTTTTTTAATTATTTTTTAAGGGCAGAAAAAATGTTGGCAGATTTTCTGGGAGGACTAAATATCCACATAATCCCAAATGTTATTGATTGGTAGTATTGTCTTGCAATTTAATCTTCTGCTAACCTCTCTCTCTTAATTTCTGCTAATGGGACTTCTACCTGGATCTGTATCTTGACCTAACCTACAGTTTATTACGGGCATTAAGTCACTCTCTCCTAAGTACCATCTCCCAAACCGTATAGAGATTTAACAGAATTCTGTGGTGGCTGTATTATTCAATAAACTCATAGAAAGGATATTATTAAGCATTTCATTCTTCAGCAGTGCAGAATCATTTTGATGGAATTCAAATTTTGCTACAGAGGTACTGGTCTTTTTGTCATCATGTTGTGGATTTGTTGTGTTTTTTAAATAAAGGGCAAACATTTTGCAGCTGTCACAGTTTATATCCTTTCTCTGTAAATGATGAGTTCATTTTAGCACTAACACATTACATTTTAGAAATCACCATTGTCTGTCATTATTGCAAAGGAATAGTTTGCTGTTTTCAGAAAATCCTGTTAGTTCTGTTTCTGACCTCATTGCCACCTCCCTTCACACAGGCCTCTGTATCTCTATTAATCTCAATATGCTTACTCTATTACATCACTACCTTAAACTGTAATATTTCAATATATTTCAACTACTGGACTGCATATTGTAAAAACAGCAACTATCATTCCTGTTAAACTTGCAAATTCTAACTGACTGATATTCGTAATGATTCAGTAGTATTTAGTTGTTGGAGGTTGTTGCCTTCCAAAGAGCTGCACAGTGCCTAGCAGCTCATTTTAATACATCCAATATTCTTGTAATGGATGATTTCATCAGGAGAAGGACTATGACATTATTTATGGCTTTTACGGTGTTCAGAAAGAACTTAACCATGCAAGCATGGTTTAGGAGTATCAGATTTTTCTTTTTCTGAGGATAAAAGATGTCCTTATGTCTTTAAAAATGTATTTTCATAGAACTTAGAATTAGATTTGAGCAGAAGTACAACGCATTCTTTTATTCTTTTTTCCCTTTTTTTTCTTTTTCTTTTTTATTTTTTTTGTGTTTCTGTGACAGAGGTGTCAACTTAAAGGTAATGTGGTTGCATGCCAAAATTTTGCAGTCTAGATTATCTTTCTGCTTGTAGGTGGCAAAGCTCTGCATGAAAATCATATTATATGCAATCATTAATTAAAATTCTTTTCAAATGTTAAAATTGTTGTGGTTATAAAACTGATTTTATTTTTCAGGTGAAACTGTATTAGGAAGATTTATAGAAGCTTTCTGTGACACCTTTCTTACATATTTAAATTCAAAAGCCTTCAGTGCTAATAGGTTCACATTTTGCCAGAATTTAGAAACACATCTAAAAATATGTGTTTGAAATGTTCTTACCTAAAGCTACTGCTGTATCATCTGCCCTTTCCACCGTGGTATAAAGAGAGTGTATCAGCCTTCCATGTCTTACAAGACTCATATTAACATCTTCTTTATGAGCCATTGAATACAGCATATAAGACCCCAACACACATACCTGCTAAGAGAGAAGCAGGGGCTGGACAGCTTTGTTAGCAGTTTATACAGGAGTCAGGTGGCAGTTTCTCCCAGCAGTCACATTCTGCTGCATGGAATAAAATTGGATTGAGCGTGCAGCCGTATCTTTGACCAAACAGTATCAGCCACACAAGGTCTCAGTGGGACCGCTTCCTCCTCTAGTCAAGTCTTTGGATTTACAGCAGTCCATCTGCCACCTCACTTCCACTGCCAATTAAATGAGGTACCCATGGCTTGGGAGAGCACTTGAATGGTTTACAAGCTCCATGCTGCTAAATGACCATTGTTTAGTGCCTTCCTTCCCCCCATGAGGACAGAGTGCTATTACATTAGTGCACTGCCAAGAGCACTGTGCTCCAGGTATATCTTCGTGTATCCCAGAAGTTATTCTAGACGCCCTAACGGGGATGGCCCAATTTCAGCAACCCCCTAGGAAAAGTTATTTTCTTTCTTACATGACCGAGTATTGCCTGTTCTGAGCTTTTAGTCAGTGACTTTTGTTGAGACAGATTGCTTCTTGGGGAAGAAAAAGAAGATAGACTCCTCCAAAAGACTGATTAAAACTCTGTGCGCTTGGATATTTTGAAATGCTCACATGTACTGAATACTACAAAAGTCTTGAAAGAGGGAATTGCTTGAAAAATGAAAGGCCCACAGTGAAGTGTATGTAGTGCAGAAAAAATCTTGGGCAAGTTTGTGAGTGCTCAGTACCAGGACTAGCAACTATGTTGTACAGGTGGCTTCGTCTGTTAGGATACAAAGAGGCAAAAATTATCTATTGAAGTGAGAATTGTGGATAAAAGGCCAGCCTGAGCAAGGAACTCTGTCTTTCATAGAAGGCAGTATACCCAGGAACTGAAGAAGTATCTCCCACTGCAGGACTTAAGCAGGAGCTAGATCAGCCTGCTTATCTGTTTACCAGAACTTACATACTAACACAACAGAGCTTTTCATCAGCAAAAAGCCTTTTGCTCTTTTGTATTCTGCAGGCAAGCAGCAAGGCAGTGAATAAGTTGTATTGGGTTAAGCCTATCAAAACCTTTGCTTCTGGTTCTGCGTACATCACTACATACATCTAATAATATGTTGACATATATACATGCATGTATATAATATATACAATACATATAGTATATATTTACATAGATTTAAGTGGAAAATACACTAAGGATAACTCCTTTCAGGAGTGTTTCAGAGAACTTTGAACAATTTATTTTGACTGTATTTTTTGTCCTTATGCTGAGAAAGCCAAATAATATAATGGTTTGGGTTGGGAACTTAAAGACTTCTAGTCCAATGCCCCTTGCTATGGTCGTGGAAACCTTCCTCTAGATCAGATTGCTCAAAGCCCCATCCAACCTGGCCTCACAGGACCGTACTTGTCACAAGCATGGTTCTTTTGATCTATACCCAGCAGAACATCCATTGGCCCTGAAATGCCTTAATTTCTGTTCAGAGAGAGAGATATCTATGTAGAGACCTAAATACCTTGAGGGAAAAGTATTTCCTGTATTTAAAACTGTCACAGTTACTACTGCTTTCTATTAACTTGAGCCTATGCAAGACTAACCTGACTCATTAGATGCTGTAGAGATGTGGGGATCTGCTTCCTCCACTGGGACATGGAAGACAAACTTTCTCACCCCACAGTGAAATTAACAAGGTATTTCACAGAGAAGATACCTGTCCTGTACCCAGATGAGCTTCAGACAGTGATGTACTGTGGGGCTAGGGATTTTCTGTTTGTGGAAGGAACTTCTGATGTGGCAGATTTACTTTTAAAGAAAGACTTCTGCCTGGCCATGCTTAAGGACATTAGAATATCATAGCAAATCTCAAAGGCAGAGGCTACTGGGAAGAGAGGATGTGAGACTACCACATAGTAGACACATCTGCCTTACAGCTTGTAATTCCTCATGCTGAGTGAGAACACCTCTGAAAATATGATGAAAATTTGGTGTGGCCTAAACTATCCCAGAACAAATTTGCGTCAGTTTAACACTGCCTCTTGGTTTGGGAAAGCAGAGGAATTCTGGGCACCTACAGTGCACACCATCCCTGGGAGTTTGAGGCTGTACTTAAAACTGACAGCTATGGGATAAGAAGGTGTTTTCTTTCATCATTAGCCAGCCTTTTCTAAAATGATAATTAGTTTCTGGAAGAGAATTTCAAAATCTGTAATGGATATATTCCTGTAAAAAGCTTTCATGTTCATCTTGCCTGGCACTACATATCACACAACTGCCTCCTTCTGAGAAGACCTCAGTGTTGTCTGCTTAGTTTTTTTATTCAGATCTTAGGGTAATATGATGGGGGAAAGGAAAAAGAAAAGCTGTTGAGGCCAAGGGGAAGGATTGCAATGTCGGATGCAAAATACTTATTTTACAGTATGTTATGAGTAGAATATTCTTGTACTGTGTACAGGAGCTTTATCACCCATCTACACAGTGCTATAGAGGAAATATTTAGTTGAGCCAATATGACATGTACATCTTTCATTCATCTAAATAGTTTCTTTTAAAGTTTTGGCTTTTAAAACAAAATCAGAAGCGCATATGCATTTGCATATAATAGAACCTAGGTACTCTTCTTAAATATGGATCTGGCTTTTTTAGCCTGGAGAAAAGGAGACTCGACGGAGACCTTATTGCCCTCTACAATCACCTGAAAGCAGGTTGTAGCAAGGTAGATGTCGGTCCCTTCTCCCAGCAACTAGTGACTGGACAAGAGAAAATGGTCTCAGTCTTTGCCTGTGGAGGTTCAGGTTGGCAGAGGGAAGAATTTCTTCACTGAAAGGGTGATTAAGCATTAGAACAGGCTATCTAGGGAAGCAGTGGAGTCATCATCCCTGGAAGTGATCAAGAAACTACTGGACGTGGCACTTAGTGCTGTGGTTTAATTGGTGTTCATTCAATGGTTGGTCATTCATTTAGTTGTGGTGGTCATTCAGAGGTGGGATTCCATAATCTTGGAGGTCTTTTAATAAGGCCTTTAATAATTCAGTGATTCTATGTAAAATGGCATATATGCTAGCAAAAGAAAAAAATGCAAGGTCTGTGTAGATTTTCATTTACTGTTGCTCAAACAGGGTTAGCTAAAAGAATGAAATGTCTTTTTTGAGGAGGAAAAGGTATCCTTGGGCAAAAGGAAAGGTCAGGTGTTGAATTTTCCTGTGACCTTACATTTCAGGAAAGGATTTCCTCAGAGTCTTGAAATAGTTAATTTCAATAAAATGGAAATTGTGTAATAAAAGCATGTAAAGTTGGTGTAATGCCATTTTACATTTATGTACAATTAATGGACCAGAAATTAATACAAGTCAAACATAATGGAAAATTGAACATTTCATTTTCATTAAAATAAGAACTTGTTATTATTAATACCATTTTAGAAAATCAAAACATAATTATTTTTTTCATTGAAAGTTTTTACATTCTCATTATGCCATCCAGTGTGAATGTAACTACCTCTCTAATGAAAAGGCTTTATTGATAAAAATATTTACACAAGCTTTGCTCCTTAAGTTAGAAGGATGGTTTAGTACACTAGGAAGAAGATTATTATTTAAAAAATTAAATAATGAACTAGAAAGAATCTATATATATCATCATATTTAAGTATTTGACTGTTTGTAATTTTGCTAGTATTGTCCTGTATTGGTTCTGACCGAATCTGACATGTAGGACTGTTCAAAGAATAGGCACAATTGAGAATTGTGTTCAAATATGTAATTCTTTAAATCCCCATGGCTTCCTTTTTATGAAAAAAACCCTATCCCCAAAACATTTAATGGGAATCTCAGAATAAAGGGGATCAGAAGGGACCTTTAGAGATCATCTTTTCTAACCTACTTCTCAAAGCAGACTTAAACTAAATAAAGTTTCCCAGGACAGGAGGATTTTGAGTATCTCCTGATGTTGAGATCCCACCTCCCTGAGCACCTACTGCACTGTTTGGCTACCCCAGTGGTGACAAAAACTTTACTAAGATCTAGTAGGAATTCCCTGAACTGCGACTTGTGTCTAATGTGTCTTCTCCTTTTGCCTGGTTCATAGAGTCTAGCTCTGTCTCCTCTATGCTCTCCCATTAGGTAGTTAAAAACAGCACTAAGGTCCTCTGTGAGCTTTCTCTTCTCTGGGCTGAACAAGCACAGACAGCTCTCTCAGTCTCAACTCATCCAGAATTTGTCTGTTGAGAGAGATCCAGGCTGAAGTTCCTGCTCAATCACATAACAATGAAAAGTCTGTTTCCCTTTCCCTCAGAAGGCCCTAATCCCTTGTTTGGTTGGTTGATTGGTTGGTTGGTTGGTTGGTTGGTTGGTTATACATGGTTTTTAATACGAAGACCTCTCCAAAATCTTTAAATTACTCTGCTTTGAAGAAAGTAATTGAAGGCTGAATGGATCAGAAAGTATGACTTCCTGATTTAATGAGCAGGGCCATCAGCCATGATAGAGACCTGACTGTTGATCTGCTCCTGTGTCAGAGATTGTAGTGGTATTTTTTGGTGAAATGCAGTCATTTCACCCCTCATCTCCATCCCTGACTTAGCTGCTCCCAGCTGCTCCAGGTCCCTGCAACTCTCACCATAAAAGCTCTCAGATGCTGGCTGTCATCTTCTCTTACTGGGAACAGAGGACAAGCACATAGCAGTTTCTTGTCACTCTGTGATTTTTTGCCTTCAGGTGTTCCACCTGGGCTACTGGATTCTTCCTTGCGCTTGTAAAGGATTTGTTATTCTTTGGCCTCCCTCATATTCTAAGTGGCACCCTAATCCACATCCTAAAAGTAGGTCCACATGGCTGCTCTAATCACTTGAGTAAATAAGTTTTTAGTTAAATTAACAGATTCATAAGCATTTACCTTGTAATTAATTTTCAGAGAAAAAAAAGGGTTGTAATATTCTGTGTATTTTTATTATATACCCTCACAATTCAGGAGGATCTATAGGTCAATTAAACATTGTATTCACCCTTTTCATGGTTAATTTGAGGATTGTAAGAATCAAAACACAAATCAAAATTTGTATTTCAAAATTGTTACATTTTGAAACAAATTCTGGGAATCTGTAGTTTTTCATTTTAGTTCAACTGAGTAGAGTTGTACATTTTAGTGCCCAGTTCATTACTTACAATATTCATGGTCATAGATGGTGGTAAATTAAAAAAAAATATTGCTGCTCACATCACATTATTGTGTTATTCTCCTACTGAAGAGGCAGAAGGGTTTTGGATTTTTTTTTTTTGTTTAAAGTGTGTGAGTACCTTTTTCTGTAGACCAAGACCAGTAACCAACTTGAGCCAAAAATAGTGCAGCCAGAAGCTTTGCAGATACAGGGTTCTGCCAAAGCTTCTCAAATTGCTTTTTACTGCCACAGCCTAGAGCCTTCCCTGAAGAGCTTGTCAATCATACTAAAACGCACTGAAGTCTTCTTAGGCGGACAAACAAGAACTAAACTGTAACCACAAAATTAGCTTTCTCTGAGGTCTAAGACAGAACTCATCTCATTTCAAGTAAATGTTGTTACATTAGTCTGATACACCACAGAGCTCCATTTTTTTCACACAGTCGGTCAGTCACCGGTGTTCCCCCTCTGCATCAGCCACTACATCAGTCAAGAAATTCTATCTGTGCAATGCCTCCTTTGACCTGAAGTGTTCTTGGGTTTGATGTTATAACCTCCATGTGCAGCAACTCAGATAATCTCACGCAGGGGTTCATACGAAGCAGAAATTAAGGAACAAATAAGCAGAGTTTTTAATGATGATACTATAAGCAAATTCAAAACATGTGCTGTATACTTCAAGGGAGAACACTTGGCAGCAAAAGTAGGTGAACTGTGTGTCTGTGGCAGCAACTGTACCTTACTTTTCTGTTATCTTTTCCTCCTCGTTTCCCAGTCACCTCCATATTCTCTTTCTCTTTTCTGATCCACTGTTTAAATCATGCCATACTTCCCCTGTGATCTAACACTGATAACTGGATATAGCCAAATAACTTTTCTTTTTGCTTGTGTTGCTAACGAACCAACCAACTATTAAGAAAACATGCAAAAAGACCATTAAAGTTCGTACATGCAGTGAGTAAAAAGGCAAGTTAAATACTACAAAAATCAAAGCTAGTGTGCTGGTTTAGAGTTAAAACAGGAAGAGAAATCAATTCAACTCAGAATGGAATTACAAGTCAGAATAACAATTTCATAAAAGATCACAAAATACACCGATACAGAAGGAAATTTCATTTGTGCCACAAAAACAGATGTACAGCCCAGCACAACGGGGCACGAGCAGAATGGAGCTCACCAACCCCTGTGCTGAGCACCACGTGGCCCCCCTGAGTTCAAAGCACAAAGAAAGGAAGAAACCTGCTGGTGAAAATGATGGTTGCAATCCAGTGGCAGTCTCGGTCCAGTTGAGGCTCTGGTCCTCCTCTGGATCTGAAGAGAGCTCCTAGTCCCAAAACCCCAAGCTTATATCTGCCTGGGCTCTAATGGGAACACCCGGTCCCTTCCCCAGGGCAGAGAGATTCACAATGGGTAATCCACTCTGTGAGGTGAATAATGGCATACTCTCAGCATCCCTAATGGCCCATTAGCAGACATGACCCCTCAGGTGGGTGTGAGGGCAGGAAAACTTCCTTATCCCACAGAAGTTCCTGAGCACCGAGCTTGTAGCCTGAGGGGTTGGGTGTGCCTTATGCAGCTGCTGCAAATGGGCCATTGTGAGCAGTTCATGAGAAAAAATGACATAGAGGGTTTAGACTACACACCCTCACACTGACAAACTGATCCTGGCTACTGTAACCAGGACAGCTAGTTTTGTTTCTGCTAGTAAAAACCAAAAGCATTTTTCATGGACATTCATGTAAAAAGTTTGCATTCTTTTTACACTTAAATCCTGTAACTCTGTAAAAGAAATACTTCCCCCCACCCCTTTACTTGTATTCGTTTATCCTTCTCCCTTTCCAGCCAGTCCTGCTAGTATTGGGATGCCCTCTTGGTCTCCCAGTACTAGTTTTGGTGTCACTGAAAGTGCATCTAAAGTCTCTGTGGAAAAAACATTGAAATCACATTGATGAAAGGGAGGAATATTAAATCCTGTGGTGTAAGGAACACTGATTCCAAAATTCGAGCGTCATCACAGCATTATTTAAAAGTTAATTCTTTTTTCTTTATCAGAGAATGCAAGAGCATGGTAAAAATGAAATGAATAATGTTAGCATTTGCTTTGAAGCAAGAAGTTTATAATTAGAACAAAGAGAAGACACCTGAAAGAAATTATAATAAACCACCCCTTTGTAAATCAGGTAAAAAGGCTTATGCACCCTTGGCTATAGTAAAATACTCATCATCTCTACATCAGTCTTCCATACTGTTGTAGCTCTACTTTGTTCTGATGTCAATACAAAATATATATAGAACTTCTTAGGACAAAGAATAATTTTATAATCTAATACAGGTTTGCATACTAGGAGAACATAAGCAAGAAACAACAGAATTCAGTGATATCCTGCCTATCTTTCACTATTTTTTTTTTTTTAAATTTTCCTGACAACTACTTTCACTGTGGTTGTTCTCTAGAAATGCCAGTTCCTGAAGTGGAGACAACTTGTAAAGTATTTCAGTAAGTGTTTGCTAGTTCTTGCGATTGTCATGCCTTTAAAAATATTTCTCCTAATTTTATTTGCTGTCTGATAGAATTTTGACAGAACACAGTTCAATGTACCTGTGAAATTGTAGTCTTGAGCATATTGCATTTCAATATAAAGCATATAAATATGAAATTCAATGACAGAAGTTCATGGTGAGCAGAACTTCACCTTCACTAATGCCCTACTATTTATATTTCACTCCCTTGCTTGATTTCAAGTGCTTCATATTTGTGTTTCAGTCCATTTGGGGGAGATAAAAAGGGTTCTGTTGCAGTTTTGATGTGAAATGTAAAGTACACTAAAATAAATAATAATTACTTATAAGGATAGTAATTTAATTACATCTAAAGAACTTTACCATTTTGACTGAATTGGGTTAGATATCCTAAAACTTGTTTTATACAAGAAAAAGCAACATAAATAATAGAAATAAGGTACTGGAGATTCAACTCCAGTAAAAATATTTGAAAAAATAGAAAGTAGTATTTTGACTTTCCTGGTGCAAGTTAGACTAATACTCAGTGTTACTAAATGTGTACTGTTGCAAAGCAGAGGGGATAGACTAAACTAAACTCCATCACACACATGTAATTCTCCCAGTGCTATGTGATGTCTGGGTTTGTCTCTGCCTTAGAGAACCCATTGTTGAAGGCAGGAAGGCAATCACATTTACTGACAAGCACTGTTCTGATGCTCAAGAAAAAATAATCACAACGTAAGTTGGGAAAATGGATAAAAACTCAAAAAACAAGGATTAAGTCAGTTGTATTTGTACTTTCTTACACACTTCTTGTGGGGAGCTTTTTTAAAATTACGTCTTCATACTGAGTGTTGCTGAATCAGTTACGCTCATTAAATTGTTTCAGGTTGAAGCATCTTCCCCAAAATTAGCTGTGAGTCTTCTTTTAGTATATCCTACACAGCCAAAAGAGATGGGCAAAGTAATTAATTCGTGAGTTAATTAATACTGTTGGTATCATAAG
Organism: Formicarius rufipectus; assembly: GCA_013399695.1. Taxonomy (NCBI): domain Eukaryota; kingdom Metazoa; phylum Chordata; class Aves; order Passeriformes; family Formicariidae; genus Formicarius; species Formicarius rufipectus. The sequence continues at coordinate 348,751 of VXAU01003306.1, read as the reverse complement.
GAGCCTAAATAATGCAAAAAAGTGAGTAATTCTGACTACTAGAAAAGTAAATAATGTGTTTAAATACTGTTTTCTGCATAATCTGTGCAGGGAGTGTTAATACGATTAAAAATTGCATTAAATTTTGAATAAAAGTTCACATCATGTCTGTGATAGTGAACAGTGACAAATTTTAGATGAATACAGGAAGGGAGTGAAGATAAGGCAATACATCAACTGTCTTCCCCTCAACCCTTAATCAATTTTTTTCCCCCAATATTAACTCTTGATGTCTTCAGAGTCCTGTGGTGATGTGTTGCATAATTTTCATAGGATCATAAAATATGCTGTTTTGTAAGGGACCCATCAGGTTCAACTCCTAGCCCTACACAAGAATCACACCATATGCCTTGGGGCATTTGAGCAAATGCTTCTTGAACTTTGTCAGGCTTGGTGCTGTGACCACTTCCGTGGGGAGCCTGTTCCAATGCCCAGCCACCCTCTGGGTAAAGAACCTTTTCCTAATATCCAACCCAAACCTCCCCAACTCAGCTTCATGCTATTTCCTAAAGTCATGTCACTGGTAACAAGAGTGAAGCAATTGGTACCTGCCCCATTTCTTCCTCTCACAAGGTCTCCCCTCAGTCTGATCTTCTCCAGGCTGAATAGACCAAGTGCCCTTATCTGCTCCTCATAGGGCTTCCCCTCTAGGCCATTCACCATCCTTGTAGCCATCATTGGACACTCCCTAATGGCTTCATGTCTTTTATATATTGTGGTGCACAGAACTGCACACAGTGGTCATGGTGAGGACACACCAGTGCAAGATACAGTATTTTCTGGAGTTTGTGAAAGTATTTGCTTTTATCTTTGATTCTTTGTGCTCCCTAATTCGGATTCTAACATTGTTGATAAACAGTAATTCTTTCTTGATTTCTTAGTTCTTTCCATTTTTTATATACTTTATTCATATTCTCTGTTCAACTGCCTCCTTTTTAAATTCCTTTTCTATGTAAGGATTGCCACTCTTCTGGTAGATCATCTCCTTTGTTCTTCCCATTACCTCTCTGGATATCTTCTCTGGTTTGAGGAAGCCTTTTTTGGATAGGCATGTGGCAGAACTGCTGGCAGTGTTCAAAATGTGGAAGCTCCACAAGTTGATGCAGTTGCTTAATGACATTTTATATTTTATTCTCTATTCCTTACCTGGTAATTTCTGACTTATTTTTGCCTTTTTGATTATACATAGCACTGAACTTTAGTCTTCAGAGAATCAGTGACTACCACATTTCTTTCTTCTGTAGTTTATGAAGTCATTTATATGCAATATTGTGTATGTATAATTAGGATTATTTTTCCCATATACCTGACTTTATATCTGTCAACACTGAATTTTGTCTTAATATTTAGTCATTCCATGAGATAAAATTGTAAATTTTTAACCCATATTCTAATTTTTACTACCAACTAAAAATTGTGGTTTGTCCAAAAACATAGTAGACATTTTCTAGGTCATTGTGTATATGATGAATTGTAAAAATCCCAGTGTGCACTTTTGTAGGACAGCCACTAGTAATGTATCTCTATTGTGAAAAACAACCATTTAGCTCTACTCTTGGTATTGTACCTTTCTAACCAGTTAGTAATGGATTTTGCCAAATGATTGTTCTTATTGTAGTTTAGATTCTTTCAGGGGTTTGGTGAGCAAACTGTTACAAGCTTTTGCAACTAAAGTGCACTGCACCACTGGGTTGCTTTAAAGCCCCCAGTCCTTTCTTCTTCTGAACCATTTATGCAATTGTCCACAAATGGAGAAGTAAAATTTGAAACAATAAGTATATAAGAAGCAGCTGTTTTATCCTGAGATACAATAAGTGCAAGAGATAATTTCATTAATTAAATGAAAAAAATTCAGCCCAGTTCCTTTAGCAACACTACTACAGATTTCATTTCACTTTGTTTATTAATATCTTGGTCATGGTAGTGTCTTGCTAGAGCTGTGGAAAGTAGCAGCATCTTTTTTCTCTCACAGGAAATGAGGCACACTGATACATAAAGGGGAGTACCACTCAGTTTGGAATGGGGAAGCAGGAAGTGAGTGCTTTTTTTGGATTCACCTTAATATGCTTTTCTCACTGTTCCTAAATTAAAATGGAAGGCACACTTTTTTCAGGGCCTGAGTTGATTGCAGTTATCAACCCCAGTCACCTTTTTTTAAAAAAAAATTATTTTTACTGATTATGGTAGTGTCCCATTGTACCTCATTCTTTGTGCCTGCTGCTTTATAGACACAAAGGGAAAAGGGAAAAGGCAAGCTGAGTCCGAAAGAGTTTGTTATTTAAGTAACAGGACAGAGAAAACGGATACAGGGAAATAGATGGAAAATGAAGCAAACAGAGGCTGATGATATAGTAGAAACTTAGCAGTTATTGGAGTTGATTTGTTGGAGGGTTTGAGGGAGAAATCACAGAGAAGGAAGATTTTGAGAAAGTTACTGAGTTAGGATTCCAGAAGATTTATGGAGTGATCCCTTCAACGAGAAGGGACTGTACAGGAGAAGAGGCAGCACTCCAGAGTTTCATAGGGGTGTGTAATATGGGGACAGATTGTGATAAAGTGTTTAGCTTATCACTTTCCTAGGCTGTTTTGGGTTTTTTTTAAGATTTGTAACAGAACAGAGTAACCAATACCCGAAATTCCACACAGGTTTGCAGAGGAAGTCTGTATGTTTGTCTGCTCTGCATTTTACCTATTTTTACCACTAGACCAATTAACTTGTTGCAATTTCTTGTGTCTTAATATTTCAGCAGTTGAGATTTTTTGCGATATCAGGATCCTCTTTTCTGAGACTGATACATAGTATATTCTCTTTCCTCGTATAGTGACACTGTGTGATAAGTTGATGATTTTTTCTTTCCCTTCAAAAATAATTTCATCTTATCTAATTATCATGGGAGCTTCCATCTGTTTTATTTTTTCACTTTGGCTTCCTTTAAGAAGGAAGAAGGAAGAAGGGTCAGAGAATAGCTAGGAAGTGTCTTGTCCGTGAGTGAAGATGATCAAATACTTAAGCTTTTTTTTCCTCCCACATTTAATTCAAATCCAAGAGCATGAATGGTGATGATGATGTAAGGCACCTTGGTTTTACAAGTTTCTTAAATCTTGTATATGTGGAGTCCCCTGAGGATTGAGAGATCCAAGGAATGGATGAGTTGCAGAGGCTGCAGCACTGCAACACTTTCAGCAATATCTGAAAACTGCAGATGTAGACGATGTTATATTCAGTTAAAGTTTACTTGACTAAGTCCAGTGGATGTTTTTGTTCACAGTACAGAAATCTGGCTGGTATCACTCGCTTCTTGTAACGGTTCATATTTGAACTTTTCCCACAAGACCTATTTCCAGAATTAGATTCGGATTGAGATGTTTGTATATTTGTTACTGTCATTTAAAAACAATCTGCTATAGCTTGATTATGGGACCAAAACTTAAGGAAACAAGAAAATGTTAGTGTAATTTCTTTAGGAAAAGTAGCTGACATAAAATCTGAGTTTCATGTCTTTGGTGTAATAAGCATGAACTCTGACTCTCTCTGTGAAGGATACCATTTTTACTGTGAAGTAAAGGACATTTCCCTGTAACAGCAGATGCTCAAGATGTACGCTCTACTGAGATTGTGATTTTGTGTAATCCCACTGACTTGCTTGTGTCATGTATTTTACCACATTTTGCATTTTCAGATATGGATTAGTATCACTATACTTTTGCTCAGGGTAATTCTCCTAACATCTTTTCTTCAAAAAACTCTCAAGGAAGAGCTGTTAGCTGTTCACCATACATTATTCAGCTACAAAAGTTCTTGAAGAAAGTGCTGAGCTAGTGAGATTAACAGGGATTAAAGGTTTTGTGAATACAAATAGTACTCCCAGGTCTGCTGAAGGGCAGGGGAAAGCCACTGCAGTTTCTTGGCTTTAGTGAGTGTTCAGGGTTTAGGTAGCTAATTGGATTGACAGCTGGTTAAAAGGAAGCTGCTACTTCCAGCCTGAAGAGAGGGAAAGGTCGTGAAGAAAAGCTCCTTCTTCATGCCTTCCTGAAGCATTGCTCTAGGGCTGTATTGTCCTGAAGTACTTTCCTAACGTCTGCACAGCCATGAAATAAAACAAGCATGCTTCGTGCCTTACAGATGGAGTTTCAGTGACCACACTGTGGATGCTGTCATTGTCACTGTTCAGGTTCTGGTTTCCCAACCCAGATAAGATGGGAATTTTCCAGCAGTTGGCAGGTGTTGGGAGTAGCTCTATCTGGTTTAAGGCTAAAGAGGATTGGAAGGGGAGCCATGCATTACTTAGTGTACTCCCACCTAGGGGTGAAAAGAGGAAAAAATACATCCCGTTAATATTACAACTTCAATAAGCTTTTCCTTACAAAGGATTTCCATTATGTTATCCTTGTATTAGGTGATATGTCTCAGATTCCACATTGAATAATATATTATTAATTCATTACAATTAGATATGAAGGAGGGGGAAAATTGAAGTATGCAATGATCTAAGAGTTTTGTTTTACTTACAGTACTTGAATGAAGTTTAACTATCTCTGAGATGAATGAGTTCAGATCATTATCTAACGTTTCCTTCTGCATTTCTGCACCATGAAGTAGTAAAGAACCAGTTTTTTAGCAAATCTACAAAGTGAATTAGTGTTGATCAGAAAAGGACTTGACAAGTTCCTCCATTTAATCTCATCAAATTAAAATTCAGTCAAAATTTAAAAGCAAAAGTTGGTTTATGAGTTATTTTTGGTGTTCACCAGTGATATTCCAAATTGCAGAATCAGGAGTTAAACTTCATCTACAGGAAGGATGTGGCATTACTGTTTATCTTCCCCTCTTTCTTACCTCGATTTAGTGATTTTGGAAATCCATAGTAATGAGTGTTTATGGATGAGGTTTGGTTGCACGTCTAAATATATAGTGTAGTACAGAGACATACAAGTGTCTGCCATCTGCTTGACTATAAGCACATTTCTTCTCAGCATCAGTTGCAATCTAGAGTGTGTTCATTGTGGCTCAAGCAAATGCAGGTGTCTCCTGAGCTGGGATGAGCAAAGGCAGAGCGCTTCTCATTGCTGCGGATACCTAACAGTTTTTTAAGGCAAAGTACTTCATTCACTCTTAGTCATGGGGACATGCCCTCATGAATGGCGTGGCAGTCTAGCAGCTTATTCAGGGCCAAATGTCACCCTTTTATATTTTGTTTGCAGTGACCCAATACCATTCCTGCACTTACTATTCCTACTTGTATTATTAGCAAGACTTCAGTTTCAAAGGGATTTTGAGCTTTAGTCCTGGACTAAGATACTGATGAGATTGGTACTACATTGGTAGAGAACACAACCACAGCTCCTACCTAAACGGCTTGTTATCTATGGTGTAAGATACGACACAACAGGTAGATAACATGAGAAGGCTCAGAGACAGTACTGATCAGCACAGTGAGCACTAATATCAGTGTTTTGCAAGGTGTGGCTGGAGGCAGTTATTTGAAGCAAAATAATGAGATATGAGTTGGGAGGGTTACAGTAAGCCCCTCCTGTGCTGCATGGACATGACAAACTTGCTTGTTTGAAAATCTGAGGGAGGCTAGTGTAAAATTTTTGGCTGTGACGGGAATCATCTTTCTATAATGAATGAGTATTAACAAAGAGGAAGGCTTTGAATGCTGGCATGAGTTGGTTATGTGTGATTAAGATGGCCTCCAGAAGTGGAAGGAAACCTCGATGAGATAATCTTCCGTAACTTCGGGTTGAAGATACGTAACAGCTCTTTCTGGCAGATGAATATGAGATGGCTCATTATGTTTTCCACAGAAGAAAAGTCATTGAATTAACAGACAGGACAAGTATAAAGTCTGTGGAGCAGTTATTTCTCTAAAACCCGTACCTTGAAGATACGATGCAGAAGGAATCTGGAAAATTTAAATTAAGGCTACAGGCAAGAACTTTGAAGAAAGGGTTGATCTAAGACAGAGTCACAGGGCAGGGAAATAAGCCAAATGGTCATGGGATTCAAAGAGGACTGGACATGTTATTTTGTGATGTAGCTAAGCATAACTTGGAGGGAGACAGTTTAGACTGAAACAGACAGATCTGGAAAAAAAATAGGTGTATGCATCCAAAACTGTTCTATAGTTTAATGAATCATTATTGTAATATCACATTTAAGATCTTGACTCTGACAGACCACTCCTGCTGAGAAGCTACTCGTTGTCCTGAAATCAGGAGTAACAGAAAATAGTCTTTAGGAATACAAGTCAATTTAAAATGTCATTTGGGTATGCAATGTGTATTAAGAACTCAAATACATACTATGCAGTGTTGTGTAAATAACAGGTAACTGTGTTATATGGTGTCTCAGTGAAACAGCCCCAGACCAGTTCTACGAAAGGGAAGTGAACATTGTTACAAACTTGTCAGTTCCAATGAAACCTTCTCTCCTGTCACTTTTATTTACGTATTTAAACAGATACAGCCTCTGATATGGATGTTCACATCACCGTCATATCCAAGTAGTCCCCTTTAAGTCAGTGGCAGTTCCCAAGACTTAAGGTGCTGTTGCCTGTAAATCAGGGCATTGGCAACTATGCCTTCATTATCAGACTGAAAGACATTACAGTAAAATCAATTTAAAGTTCCAGAAATGCAGAAACAAATGTAAATGTTACTTAATAAAGTGATTGCAAACTACAATACAGATGTAAACAACATGAGAACTGTCTGCTTACTGATAGTTGTTTTTTTTCTTTTTTTTTTCTCATCATTCATTTCGTAAGAAAATTGGCTAAAAAGCGGAAAGAGACATTAAGTAGTACACGGCAGGAAATGACAGTGATGGTGAATTCAATGGATAAAAGCTACACTGAGCAAGGCACCAACTGTGATGAAGCTTTCTCTTTCATGGACACGCACAATCTAAATGGGAGATGTAAGTTTTTTTTTTCTTTTCTTTTCTTTTTGAAGGTGAAAGAAAAGTGCAAATGGTTTTTAAAATATTCCTCATTACTCAGTCATGGAAAATCCATGGGACCCAGAGTTTCCCACTGTGCAGCACATTGCAGTGTCTATTCAAATGAGCAAGACAGAAAGACATCAAGAATAGACTTCTTTAAAAATAATAAGGATAACTGAGCTTTTTTCTGTCCATCCTTTTCTTCTGCAGAAGAGCAATGACATCACTGAAACAGTAGTTTTACCTTTCTCCAATTTCTATTATGTTAAAAATTTTGTATTCCTCATGCTGTTCCAAGTCCTCTAAATGCTTCCCTTTTTCACTTCTTTTTTGTAGCATAAATTTATTTTTGGGTGTCATAACTTAATATTGATGATCTGATTGTCTTATTATTTCCAGTTCTTGATGATGCTCTTTCTGTTGCTTGTGCAAAGGAAGAACTCGGTAAAATTATCTGTTCTGCAGTTTCATAAGAGATTCTCTAATATCCTGGTTCTTCTTGGATCTCCCGCAAAATAAATAAAATTTGGGATATAAAATTTCCTGTATTAGAATTGTAGTCAAGGTCTCACTCGTGTCAGAGTCACTAAGCGAAGACAAAAAAAAACCAGTACTTTTTTATAATTATTAAAAAGAATTACTATGTTCAAAAAGCTTCTTGGATTTTTTAGTTATGAAGGAGCCTCTGGATTTTTTGCCAGTGGTTTGCAACATCTTCAGAGTTTGTCAAAGATTAAATTTTGTTTCAAGTACTAACACTCCGGAAGGCCCAACTCCCACTCTCTTAACAACATGCTTAAGAATTTATCTTTAATGAGCTCAATTGTACAAACATTCTGTGAGGTTTATACAGTGAGACTTTTCTCAGCAGCATTATGCTCAGAATTTGCAATGTTAATTTGCATTTGAGTTACTTTCGAAACTAGTTTGAAATAGGCACTTCATATCAGACTTGCCTTTCTGGTGAGAATATATCCTTGCAGTTAGTGAGATTGCTCACTTCTGTGAAGAGATCAAGAAGTTTGACTTCATCTTCCATCATCATGATGTAGTTTTCCAGTGCTGTTACTGAATGGTCATAACTACAAAAGATGCTGCAGTGAGTTCCTGAGACTAAATCCTTTTTATGTAAACCACCTCAAACCTATTTGCATAGCAAGTATTTTATGCCACTCAAGGTCTAAAACCACTAATTAGACTTCCCATGAGAAACATGGTCACCAGAAGAAGCAATGTGACAGTCTTTAGGAGTAATCTTTGTCTAAGGCATTGTACTCAAGGGATTTAGAACATTCCTTCTTCCTACAGAAGTTCATTACCCTGCCTGCTTTCTCTATCGAGCAGGTTTTATTAGCTGCAGCAGCCCTGACCTCAGCTTATATATGCATCCATACCCAAAAGGAACACCACTCTGTTCTTTCCATCAAGGAAATGTAATCTCCTCATTTGGGAGATGTAATCAAAGGAAAGTGGTCTTAGATATATTAATTTATAGGGTAAATGATAGCTGTCAGCATTATTTAAGCTGCTTTTGAGGTAGCGCCATCCTAACAAGGACTGGTAACTGTATGCCCTAGAAGATCAACCAAAAAAAGATGGATGAAAGCCAGCAGGAGTAATCTCAGTCCTCATCCAGCAGATCCTGCATTTCTCAGCTCTATTTTGTTTGACTCATTTCTGTTAGTCCATTTACAGGTGTCTGGAATCTACTTATATTCACTGACTGGACTGTGTAGAGAAGCAATTAATTCTGAATTTGGAAGGAGCTTTGCTTAAAAGCCTTTAATGACTCCGCTGAAAATCCTGTAAAATGTTGGGATTAACTCCCACCTGTTGAATGTATCTGTGTTTACCATGGTAGTTTGCATGATCTTTGTATGCCAGGGGACAAACTGAGCTTGGTTCCATTGGGCTTTCCCACTGATTTTGCAAATGGTTAAAATGACCATGCAAGCACTGATCTGTATATGACTCCCTGAAAACCACTGTTAAACAAAGAGTGATACTCAAAGTCTGTTATTGTCTCTGTACACATTATCCACCTAACTGAACAAATCAAATAAAAAGAGGAGAGGTAAAAATAAACTGTAGTAGAATATTTGCATAAAACATTTACAGTAGTATTAAGAAAACTTACTAATGATCAAAGATTCTGTCAAAAGCACTTGTTGTCATTGTGATGTCTTTTTTCAAGCATCAGTATTCAGTCTAATCTTGTGACTGAAGAAGTGTATTTGCCCTCACCGATCAAAAACTTCTTCTGATAGCATTTCTTTTTAGAGAATCAATCAAATTCAGTGAGTGATTTCATTCACTAGACATGCCTGGTTTTTCCTATGTCCCTATTCCAGTGCCAGCAACACACAAAAAGATGAACTCTAAGCCAAGTCAATCATATGTGCTGTGTCACTCAGCTTCAATTGCTGCATATCACTTTGCTGTCTCTAACCAGATTTATTTCTCTTTGCAGCTGTCTCTTCCCCATCTTCATTTACAATGAAAACTAACACACTGAGCACAACAGTGCCTAATTCTTACTATCCAGGTAACTGATTTTTTGCTTGATTTCCACTCTATATAGATCTTTTCATAATAAAAGTGTACATATTTATGTTCTTATACTTCCTGCCATCAAAATTTAATATATATATATATAAGCAACATACTGGTTGCTTACAGTAGCTTTCTGAAAGAAAACTCAGTAACATATATCAGTCATTTACTGTTCTTTCTCTTTTTACCTTTTCTGCATTGACCTGCTTATGATGTATGACAGATCCATTTGTGCCAACTGCAATTTTAGGTGAGAACATTTCCCTTTATCAAAGTTTATTGCTGAAGTAATTATGGAAGTTGCAGTTCTCGGGGTACAGGCAATAGTATGCAAAATGCTGGAGTTTTAAGCTAAGGGAAAGAGTGGTAGACTTGGCTACATTGAGGCCCAAAGGAGAAGTTATCAGGCTTGATTACTACTGTCATGGTGCAAGTCAAGGAAGAAAAGAGAGAAATAATTTTAACAAGTGGATTTGCAAGGAAGTGTTTATGCATGCATTTGGAGTGACACAAAAGAATTTGATTATCAAAGCAGTTCAAATAGTTTCCCTCCTTTTTTTTCTGTTTTACCTCAGGACTGAAGAATTTATGTTTTTTTATATTTAAGAAATATTTTTTTTTCCTGATTAGACTATTCAGCATACAGAAAATCAGACAAAATGGAGTTTTGGCCATCTACCAGTTGTCATGTCTTTGCACGATACCTCAGAATTTCTGATGTGCTTGTCAAAGTGAAGTTTCAAGGGAGACATGGTATTTTGAACAGCAGAATTATAACATGACACTTGAAATATATAGTTTATTATACATCAGGTGTCACAGGAAGGAAATAAAGCAGAACTGTAGGTTAAAAACATAGTCAAAGTGTAAAGCATTTCCACTGGGAGTTTCGGAAAACCTGCTATTGTCCAGTGTCAAAATGAGGAAGGTCTCTGCACAGCGATAAATAATAATCATGAAGCGCTATTGCATTTTCAGTGCTTAAATAACTCTAACTGCTTTGTGGCCTGTATTCATTTCCACCTCCTTCCTACGCTAACTTACTAAACAGGGGCATTTTTTTTAATAATAAGTCAAAATAGAACAGTCCACTGTAGCGAGAATCCGAACTCCATTGTTAAGCCCATTTCCTTATTTTTCAATTTGTATTTTCACAACAAATATTCTTCTTTCTCCTCCTGTTTCTTAAATGACTGTAAAAAATGTAAGACTGTAAGTTTAACTGTAAGTTAAATAGGCTTATGTAGAAGTAGAGTAAAGCACATAACAGGCAGAAGTTTAGGAAGGTGATCTTGAAAATGTGTTACTGTAAAAGAATATTTAGCACAGAGCATTTCACTGTGATAACTTCAAGAAAGAACTTGGCTGGTTTTATACATTATGTAAATCTGGAAGAAGGTAATGGGAGTGACTGTAACAATGTAATAATCTGCATGCAAATGAAATTTGCAGTGCCTTTTAACTGCCTGCGATGTTAGAGTTTTTTGACTGTTTTAGCATTCATTCAATGCTTCATCCAGTAAATGTTCTTTCTGACCTTGTGGGTGCACAAGGAGAAAAGTACTGTTATCAGGAGAAAAACTTTGTGATTTCCTATCTGTATTATTAAGTTTTAGTTAAAGGTTTCTCTGATTGATTTTGTGATCCTTTTCTGTATAACAGCGATGGTAAAATTATGTTAGTTTTTTCCCCCACAAGAAATAATCTCTAAGCAAATAATTCAGATATCAGGCACACGCACTCTGGGAAAAATAAATTCTCTGATTTTACTAAGTCTGTAATATCTTTAATTAGTTAGATTGGTATTTCATACCTATGGTCTACTACAGCAAACCAGTGCTTACTCATCTCAGAAAATCTTCCAGTTATTTCACTGCATAAAATAATTCTTTTCAAACCTTATATGCTAAAAATATAGCACCGTTTTATGAGTGGTGCTCCAGTCACACCAGATCTCTCTCCCAGTATGTGTTTATGACTGTCTGTATGGGAATAGTGTTTTATCTGAGGTAAATCAAATTAGCTATGCTTGAGTTGGTAGAGGAATGTAGCTACTAACAAAGTATACAGGGTTTTAATTGCAACTAATTCGTGCTCTTGCTGTCTTCCAGTGTCTAAAATAGTTATGTTAGACTGCGGGGCCAAGCCTGTGGTTAGAATTAAATTAACTTTTCAGTGTGACCTCCTAAGAAGTATAGAAGTCTGGTGAATGATTGAGTTCAGTTTTCAAAATCTGCTAGAAATGCCACCACACACTTACTGTTTTCAAATTTATATACAACATGATCTTTGCACTGTTCATGTGAATTAGGACCTTCTTATCCATTTTTTTAAAAAAATACTTCTAATTAGTGGTGAGCTCATTAAATAACGCTGTAGGTAACAGTCTGACTGCTTAGTTTCAGATGAAGAAATTTTCTTCTGATTGAAGGAAAACTTTCATTATTGGCCTAGTAACTGAAGCAAAAGCAAAATTTTAAAAAAAAATAAAAATCCCCCAACAAACAAAACAACAACAAACAAACACAAAAAAAAAAAAAAAAAAAAAAACAACAAAAACAAACACTTTGTGTAACAGTGGCCACATTTGCAGTGTATGAGCATGAGTGTAGATCATGTTTGTGCATATTTCTGAAACTGAAGAATGAAATGAGTCAGCCCAGAAAAGATACTGGCCTGCGTTTCCAGATACCTTCCAAGCTGGGAGTTCATCTAACTAGTAAATATTATTTGGTAAGTGTTGTGAAGCTCTATGGAAATGAGTAAGTGGAGAGTGGGACAACTGCGACTGTAGGAGCATTTAAGCAGGACAAACTTCCCATTGTATATGAACACTGCATCTAGAGGAGCTCACCCTTTGAAAAACTCACCGCCTAAAAAGCTCATGCTACAGTGCTCAGAGGCAAAGTTAAAATAATATATGTGGCTCCTAATGTACCATATAAACCAAGGATTGAAAGCACTTTGCTTAAAACAACTTAAAAGATAATTCCTAAACAGCGAAAAATAGTATTAATGAAGCTATAATAGATACAGAAATGGAGAGAGGAAAATCAGTCTAAAACTAGGGAGCTCACAGGAAAGAGATTCATAAGTATTAAACAGCTCATTTCATAGTACAAGACCCTGCTATCTGATAACTTTGCCGCCTTCTTAGTTGCTAACAGTCTATGTTGCAAAGAATTTTGCTGTTTGCAAAAAAGAAAAAAAAGGAAATTCAATCAAGTTTTCTAACCTGTTTCTAAAATTTAAGTAAGCAACCCAAAAAATCATGATCAACTTCCTGCACTTTTTTTGTCTTTTGTGTCTTAGCCACCTCGTAGTTTCCAGGTGCCATTTCAGCAGCAACATACCGTACCTGCACTTGTATACCACGCTTCATGCCATGCATCCTGAGGTGCTTTGCAGTGCAGTTTTATATCACATTAGAAGAACATGGTAAAATGTTATGATTAAAAGATGAATCCCTTTGCTCTGTGTTAGATCAGGTTAGCAGCCTGGGAGAAAAAGGAGTGAAATGCCCATACTCATATCCATAAATTTTTCTCTGCTATTTTTGGTTTAGCTGTAAATGCGCAGTTCATATCGTCTGTATGCTTAGTGAGGACCAGATTCATGTGTCTTAGTGGGAATTGAGGCAGCATCAAATCTTATGATTCATTGAGCTTTCTGGCTTTAACATCCATTTTCAGTGGTTGAACCAAGACCAGAATCACACCTTTAAAAAGGTGTGTTAGTATTTTTGGTTTGTATATGAGAATCTTGGGCCTTTACATACAGAGTATTTGTGGAACTCTGCTATAATATATCTTATTATATGATAATGATTGTATGATTTCCACTTATGAATGTGGAAATATTATTTTAATGCTTCCCTTTCATACAGCTGATTTTAGAAAGTAACATTATATATGGTATAAATACCATATATTATAACCATATTACAGATTTGGTATTTTTATTTAGTATGCAGCCAGTGAGGAATAGCTTGAATAAGTCAAAGCACCACATGTACATTTTTGGTTAAAATTAAAAAACCCTAATATATGTAAAATTATTATTTGGGTAAACACATAAAATATTTATGATGATACTTAGACCTTAGAGTTTGGGTTGGGTTTTTTTCTTTTGGCAAGTCTGAACAAATTTTTAGACTCCATCTAAACAGGAAGAAAATCATATTGCTTCCTTAGGAAGAGTGCACATCTATCTGTTTACTGCTAAGTGTGGGTTTTGATCGCAGTTCCATCTGTGTGAATTGACTCACAGTACCTTGGTTTCAGTAAATCTAATTTATACAGTGAAACTGAGATCAGAATCAAACTCATTTAGGAAATAATTCTGTAAAGACTAAATTACAAACATAACATGACCTGTAATTATTAATGTAGTACTGTTGCTTATGCCCTGTTTCCTTTTTCTCCTCCTCTTTTTTTCTCCTGATATGTATCTTCTTAAAAGTGCCAATCAATGGTAAGTTGCCCATTTGCCCCGTGGAAGAAATGTGGAGGGTTGGGAGAGTATGTGTCTCATAAAAATTTTAACCAGCCCACGGGAATCTCCTGTTTGTTGGCTTGCATGTCAGTTGACATATAACATTCCATGCATAATGTGGTGGCTCATGATATACTGTGGTCCTAAAGCATGTTTAGCAGTCGGTCAAGACATTTTTCCTTATCAGATGATCCTTTGCGTTTGTCCTCTTGTAGTCTGTCTCCAAATGTTGTTTCCAGATTTACATTTCCATTGCAGTCCTAGCTTGATGAAACCATAAGCCATTTTGTGCATATTTTTATTTTGCTCACTCCAAACATTTGCTCTAAATTTGCAGTGTAAAATATAGCACTTTAGTAATCTATAAAGAATACAAGTCCAATTTCATTCCATGGGGCTTGTTGAAGTTTCAGAATGAAACTTCTGTGCAGTTTAAAACCAAATGCTTATTTTAAAATGCGTTTGTTATCAGCTAGTGATATTTAAAACAATATTAGAGTTTGGACTGCTCTGCAATGCTTCCATTGTAGAACTATGGACTTTGCCTCATTCCAGTCAGTCTTGCAATTTCCCTGTGTAAACTGCTCCATGGATTTACTGTTCTTCTGGTGTAGCCTTCACAGAAAGAAGCAATGCTGGTGGTGTCAGATTTCTGCCATTACCCTAGAAGTCTGTGTGGTTTCTATTTCTTTTAGTAAGTGAAAATGAGCCAGTACATTATAAGGTGATCTTTTTCTAGATGAAACCCATACGATGGTCAGTGACACAAGCAGCCTGGTCCAATCCCATACCTACAAGAAGCGAGATCCAGTGGATGTGCCCTACCAGACCGGACAGCTCCATCCAGCCATCCGTGTAGCTGACTTGCTACAGCACATCACCCAGATGAAATGTGCAGAAGGCTATGGATTTAAAGAGGAGTATGAAGTAAGTGTCGGGTCTAATGATCTGTTTATTTTGTCTTCTGCACTGTTGGCTGTAGCTTTCTGCTACCTGTATCATAGAACAGGAAAAACAATTACTCAACCAATTAAGCCAGCTTCTGTGTGAGGGAACTCACCGAATGGAAAGGATCACCTCCACAATGAGCAAATTTTCTGATTTCTGTAAGCAACCAGGAAGAGGAGAGACATAACAACCTTGCTTGGAAATCTCTGTTTAATCTTAACTGCATAAACTTGCATATTAAAAAAAACCAGGTCCACTAGTGTTCTCCCAGAACTTCTCATCGTCTCTTTTTACTACTGAAGAATATAGCTTTTTTTCAACGTTCTACATCACAGATTGTCTAATTATAGTTACCCTGTAACATGATATTAGCTTAGAAATCAAGTTCTACAAGTGTTATTTCTTGGGTTAATTGTATGCATCATGGAGACGAAGTGCAGAAATCTTCAAGAGAGGCCTGTGGTGCTATAAAATGTGTTTTGTGGTGCATGAACCATTTTGGACTAGCTGGAGGTGGAGGCTTTCCCTAATCCTCATTGTTTTTCCTAGGCACTTAATAGTCTGTTGGTTTTTTTGGTTTTTTTTGTTTGTTTTTTTTTTT
>VXAU01003306.1:215585-332910 GCA_013399695.1 Formicarius rufipectus | reverse complement strand
AAAAAAAAAAAAACAAACTTGTTCTCATGCCCAAAATAAAGGGGTTTGAATGCATGATTTTGAAAACTTAGCTGTGCTAAATAGTTTCAAGAATTTACCACTCATCACCCAAATCATATACTCTAAGGAACAGACTTACCAACCTGGGTTTCTTGTCCAATGTAAGGGAGGATTTGAGACCCTTTAAAATCTGCTTATTCCAAAATATTTTAATTCATAGGAGATAACAGTAGTGTCTTTTTGTCCACTTTTCTCTGCCTTTTAGCTCAGATTTTAAGGTGTTCATTCTTGTGAATGATTCTCACATACAGAAACACTAATATGTGTTGATGTCTACAGCAAGTACTCTGCAGATTACAATTAAATGAATTTGGACCTACAAAACAAAGTAGCGCAAATATATTACTTCACAGAGGAAAGACTCATAAGATTGATCATCAGTTTTAGACTATAAATTGTCAAAATTTTCTAAGAGTGTATGAGACTTTGTGAGATAATTCTGATGGATCAGTCAGGAGGATGTACTGCATAAGAATTTGTGGGGTCTGATCTGTAGGCAGACTTGAAGCTGTCACCTTTGAATTACTCTGTTAACTTTTAGTACTTGATGTAGACTGTGTGATTAGAGTAAAAAAAAATTGTTCCCTGCTGTGTGCTCTAGAAAGCAAATATGGATCAGCAGCAGCCCACTACCCCATTTCCAGGAGCAGGCTACACCTCACATAGCCTGTGTCTGCCTCTGTATGTGTTAGTGTCCATTTGTCCAGTGAAGAAACCTGTCCAAATTACATTGCATCTCCAATTCTGTACACAGTCCTAAATTTATTTTCCATGGAAATTAGAATGTGAGAAATCAGAGGGTGTAAATGGGTCATATTGTGATGTGACTCTGACACAGCCAGTGAGAAGGAGAACAATCAAGATTCAGTTTTAATTCTGTATTCTCAAACTAAAGGCCCGAAAAAAAAAAAAAACCCTCATTCTTTTATCTGATGGAAAGAGAGGAAGGAGGACAAACAGCAAAAGTCATTTAAATTACTTCCACCCTGTAGGGCAATCAACAATTTCTCTTTGGGCATACACATGGGTATGCACTGCCCTAGAGGTTCAATATACCATACTAAAGTTTTAAAGGTAGGAACTAATGTATTCACTGCTGCAGGTCCTTCAGAGTGACTAATAGAATTACTAGTACATTGCTGAGTTTTTACAAGTGTGCATACTGCTTGCATTTTACAAGAGATAGCATTTTTTTGAACTTCACACTTTATCATGCCAACTTCATTTTATAAGAATTGCTTAAATATATAATTGTTTAAACTGGTATTTGTAATACTAGATTTCCAAAACTCATGCTTCAGGCCACTTGCAGAGTCACTGAAGACATTTTTTCCCCTAAAACATAGAAAACAGTTCATTCCCAGAAGGAGCTAATCACTTGTCAACTTTCATTTGTTAGCTGACTTAAACAAGTTTGTTCCTGTGAGGTTTTTATGCCACTGTTATTTAAAAATGATAGAATTGAAAATTCTTGTCTTTGGAGAAGATTTGCTCATCAGCCAAAACCTTTTATACCAGCATTAAGCCTAGAGGAAGAAAACTACAATTAATTTATTTTAAAAAAATAAAAAGAAGACTGTAAAATGGAATTTATAGTGCAGCCAATGACACGGCTTTTTAACTACAGTGGATCAAATGATGCTGCTGAGAAACAATTTCCAGGAAAACCACTTAATTTTGAGCCTACCAAGCTGGTGAATGTCATCCCATTACAGATGGTAGGTGTACTCTTGACTAATGCCAGTAGATGCAAGGGTGTAGTTTGTTAATAGTGGCAGGGAAGGGAAACTTGAAATAGTGAATCTGCATCTGAAAAAGTCCTCTTTATATGTGGAAATTGTTATAATCAGAATGAACTATATCTAGCCATATCTTTGAGGGATTTTTTCCCATTGAAATACTACAGTACTGCTGTTTTTCCTCCATGTGCAATTAACAACTGCCCAATATATTCCAGCACTGCTAAGATTGCAAATCTTTTTGTTTGCACTACTGTCAGATTGATACAGACCTCTTTACAAATTTGAACTGGAGAATGAAAGAATTTTTCCATATATGTTTTCAGAAGGGTAACTGCCCAAATGAAAAGGAAGAAATAGTTTGACAGGGGATTTGTTTTGAATGAAGTCTCATAGATGCTTTTTGCTCTAACAAGACAGCAGGATTATATCGTCTCACCAGGGAAAGAGTTTGATTCAGGAGAAATTCACACAGGATTCACCCTGAAAGTAAATCTGTTGAACTCAACAGAAAGTAAAGTAGCACATTACCCATTAGGAACACTTAGAGGAGTGAAAGGATATAGAGCACATACTGTTGTGCATAGTTTTAAGTGCTTTAAAATAAAACTTAATAATTAGGGCCATAGTTCACTCTCTAAGCACATGCAGGTAGTTTTAAGTCCTACAGGTGTCATGCATGAGTTTTTGGAGTAATATAACTGATACAAGGGATAAAGGTTGAAAAATCATCTTTAAGCAGTGTCAGGCTAGTACTTAATCACCCAGTGCTCAGCTCTGCATTAGGATTTACTTGGGATACTGAGTGTCTGTAGCCCCCAGCATGTAGGGGCTTGAAGGTACATCCTGCTTTGCAGGATTGTGCCCTTTTGGTTCTCCTTCTGTGAGGAGTTGAGGTACTTTGGCTCTCATCACTGAAAAGGCTTTGATTGAGTATCAGCAGGAACACATTGCACAGCCTGGGCCCTGTTTCTGCCATGGCATGCACGCAGTCTTCTGTGCCCTCCAGCAGGATCAGGCCCTGGCTCCTGGCTGGAGCATCCCATCTTGTGCCTGGCTGTGCCTGCAGAACCAGAGCAAATGCAGGCGTGTCCTTCCTGACCAGCACACCAGTAGCGAGTTTGCTTGCTTGTCCCAGGTTTGAAAAGTGTGTGGATACAGTTCTGTGATCTGTGGGCTCCTATTGCAGACCTTCATTTGTGGCCAAGTGGACTGTGAATGATCAGGATTGCACAGAAATCCTTGAGCTTGGGGAAATTTCCACACAGCTAGGCTGAAGTGGATGTCTAAAATCCTTTCTATCCCCTGCAGAGCCTTTAGAAAGGGGAGATTTTAGGTCAGTTCCTGCAGTGTTAGACTGACAGGATAACATTGACCTGATTTCCTATGCACCCCTACACTAACTGTGGGTTCTCTAAGCTGTTCCCCCCAATACTACAGCATGGGAGAGCTTTCACTGATCATGAAGAAGGCTCATTTCTCATCTTCTTTCTGTATTAAAGAAACAAAATTAATAGAAAAGTGGTCTTCACAGTCCATCGCTTCTTCTTTCTTACACCTGTCACCTTTTGGTTTTTAGATTCCCTGCTATCACAGTGCTTTACACTGCATCCTTTCTCAAGAACATGTCTGTCAAAAGGCCTTAAATCCATAGAATCCAAAAAATGAGTTCACCTGCTTCCAAAACACAGGGATTAGGCTCCTGGAGGCCAGCATAGCTTGGCATAGCTAGGCAGAAACAGAGAAATTCAGCAATATCATATCATTTGGAAATGTTTTATTTTTAACCCTATTTTAGGATCAACTTAAATTGTTGTATCCTCAGTCTAAATTGGCTCTTTGCCAAATTAAAGCTAGTTGACATAAGACAGTTTCAAATCGATTTCAGAGTGTCCACACAGGAGCTTGGACTGGTTTAACAGAATTGATTTTAAAACACACCTTTAATTAAACCAGTGCAACTTTGTGTAGATAAAGCCTTGCAAAATCAATTTCACATTATGTTCCATGACAGGGAGTTCTGAGCTTCCATTATCTCAAAACCAGAGGTTCCTTTGAAAAGCCAGGCTTTGCACAGGGTATCCTGCTCAGATCAGCCTCGCTTACTGTCACTAACAGGACTGTGTCGATAACAGAGTTTAAAGAAAGGTTTCTCCATGTAGCTTTATCTTTGAGGCCCTCTCCCCACTGTCTCTCTTGTCTTCGTTCTGCTGCCCTTCTGTTGAACACATCCTTTCTCAAGGTTTTCTGGCAGTTAACTGTTTGATTCAGGAAATTATTTTATACTTTTGTGATTAAACCAGTACTATTTCTAACACGGTGAAGTTATATACTGTCAAGATAAACTGTACTGACTTTGTCCCTTTTGTGCTGTGTGGTCTCCACTCCAATGTGTTGCACCAACATAAGTGTATTAGTGTCTAAATCATCACAGTTAAATAGATGAATGCAGGCTCATTCATCAAGGTCAAGGAACCTGAAATATATTTTCTAACATGTATTAAGCAATTCATTTCAATTTAGCACTTCTTAGCTCCTCTTATAGATTGGTAGAAGTATTTAAAAATAGTTTATCTGGCCATGGTCATTGTTCAGTTATAGCTTGGGGGATTGTGTACAAAGGTGATTGTAAAAAAATGAATAATACAAAGACAATTTGGAGATGAGTATAGAGAATAATAGGGGGTATAAAAGAAATTCTGTCTTCCTAGCAGTATATTAATTGAAATGGAGCTTCAGAAGATATGGTAATGTAGATGTGCTAAGGTGGACTTGTTAATAATCAATAGAAAGCAAGTTTTTCACTGGCCAGTGGATAATCTGGGGTAAATGCAAAATAGCTTTAAGAAGAAAAATAGGGAAAAAGCATCTCTAAATCCAGTAAAAATACAGATCCTTCTTTTGGGGGCAGAGAGTATGGCAGGCAAGAAGTAAATTTATGGAGGAATTTTGCCCCATAGGTGCCTGCTTAAGGTTTTGGCTTTTACAGACCACTGTTAGATTGCTATCTGACTTAGGAAAGAAGTCTGATATAATTTCAATTTTCTGCTGTCATGCAAAGTCATAATGGACTGGAATTCTGTCACTCAAACCCAGTCTCCAGTAGTACCTTTTCTTTTTCTGTGCTCCTAGAGCTCTGTTCTGGGATCTTGAAAATAGTAGGAAAAATAAGTATATTTTTGTGTTATGTTAATATATCTATTGGTAGTACCCAGCTGGTGGTGGTTTTTTCCTGTATGTTCTTTACAACTGTAACTGACCTTCCTCACCTCCCAACTTGTATGTTTTTATTATACCTTTTTCGCTGATTTTGTTTGATATTCAGCAACACCAGCTGAGACAGTCAATACCACAATCAGTGCAGGTTATTTCTTATCCCACAAGACACAAATTACACAGAAAACAGAAAGACTCTGGAACACTGAGTGGGAATGAGGGTATTAGTCCATAGTGTAAGTACAGGAAGGACAGCATCTGTGTTCTCAAGAACCCAGAGCAGGTAATTGTTCCTCTCTATTTTTGCAATAATAAGGAAGATTTGTTAGAGATTATAAACATAACAAAGATAGAAATAGAAGTAAAATAGCGGGAATTTGTCCTGTGAAAACAGTGTGGGAATCACTAGAAATATTCAGCTATAGAGATCACTGATACTATTTTTTTTTTCATTATTTTTGTTTTCAAGTTTCTCTTGTTTAGATGAGGTTCAAAACAATCCCCTGAATGCCCACTTAAATCTTCAGTCTTTAATACTGGAAAATTGCAGTGGTCTGATGTATTACTATGGAAGTGTTCTCTCATGTACAGTGAAAGATACCTTCAAGTAATGGAGATATAAAAGTCCTTTATATGAGACAGATATTTCAGACATACCCAGATTCTTCAGATTGCCATGAGATCTGCAACAGCCTTCCAGGAATCCCAGGTAACTTGTTCCAGCTCAGGACTATACCAGATTCTTGGACACCAGAAGGCTTGGCAGTGAAGAGATGATATCTAGGGAGGCCAAAAGTAATAGTGAAAATGAGCAACTGCTATATTCATAAATCATGTTTTGGTTTGGAAATCCTAAGGTACTCCAGATCAATAGCAGATTGCTGAAATAAAGTAATCCCAAACCTACATTCATTAGGGAATAGCCTAAATTGATAGTAACACAGCTTCCCCAGTATATGCAGAATCTGTTGAATTCTTTAGTAAGTCTTATAGCAGAATAGTTGACTTCCAGTTGTTGATCAGCAAGAATCAGTTGTCAACAAGTTTAACTGTATGGCAGAAAATTTGAGACTTTTTTCAGTTCAGAGAAGGGACACTTCATTTGCAAATGTCTGCTGGTGTGTCACTGAGTTTTTTGCGATTCTAAACCTATCCTTAATAGTCCTGAATTTCTCTTCTTACCAGACTTCACATGTATGAGAAGTGCTGTCACAGTGCTTAATATCATTCACTTGACTCTGCCTTATGCCACAATGTGGTTAACTGCCCAGTGATCAAGGTGTCCCAGGGCTTTCTAAACCACACTGTCCATCTCCAACTCTTCCTAAATGCATTCTCCTCCAATTTAAATAAAAGTGTGTGCATATGCAGAAACAGCTCTCTCTTTTTTTTTTTTGTTTTGTTTGTTTGTTGAAGCAGGTTTAATTATAATTTATGCTTATAACAGGAAATAGATTTATGCAGGTCATGGCTTCATTAAAAAGGCTTTGTGCTTTTATCTGTTTGAATAGCGAAATTGCAGAGGTATGTAGACTAGAATGCTTCCAGTATCCTTAGGACTGCCCTCAGTGGGGTGTAGGCAGCTGTTTGCTCATGCTGTGATTCAGCTATTTTTGATACTGATCAATCTGTGATTTACTTGGGTATGAACCTCTTGTTTTCTTCTTTTCAGTAGCCTATACATTCTGAACTGTATGTGATCTCAGGCAGAAAGAGTATCTAATAAGAACAAGGATGACTAATTCATCCTAATGTTTTTCTTCATGTAAGTCTACCAGTCTCAATCTTCCACATATGTAAAGTCTAGACTGTGTCCTAAGGAAATGTCATAGCTTTTAAGTGCATCTTTCATGACCGTTGTATCTAGTTCAGCAGTAAAAACAGAGACTGATGGTATTGATCCACTCTGGAAAATGTCCACTCAAAAGTCATGAGTTACAGATTCTTAAGCTGATCCACTGAACAGATAAACCAAGTGCAGGTTGTTCTTATGTAGGAACTCTGTCAGCTTTTGCAGTCATTTTCTGCATCTACTGAGTCTGGTAGGCCTGGTGCCTGCAGTGGCAAACATATGAATCAGTACTAAATATATCAACAATAAAATATGTGCTGTAACATGTCATTTCTCATGGTCCTGAAGATGCCCTGGTAGTCTTTTCCATGTTCGGATGTTCGTATATTTAGCAGACATTCATTTCATATTTCATAGCTGGACTGAAAATCTGACAGTAATTTAAAGCATGATAAGCACCTCTTAATGTTATTCCTGATCCTTAATGAGTGAGTCTACTTAAGCATTTAAAGTGGAATAATTTAAGCTGTTCTATGCAGTTTTGTGGATATGCTTCTGGCCCTTAATTATCCCATGGTACTGAAGTTTCAGTTCAGTTTAGGAAGTTGTTTCCCATCTTGTGTCCAGCTACCACAGTAGTCTTTCAAAACTTGTTTTTATCTTGTTCTCTTTTTCCTGACCTATGATTCCATAATTAGGATCTTTTATTCTCTAAAGACACTGTAAAATTTTTCTCAATTTATTCTGCAAAGATTTGTGGGTAT
The DNA here is from genome assembly GCA_013399695.1 of Formicarius rufipectus. Taxonomy (NCBI): domain Eukaryota; kingdom Metazoa; phylum Chordata; class Aves; order Passeriformes; family Formicariidae; genus Formicarius; species Formicarius rufipectus. The sequence goes on along the minus strand of VXAU01003306.1, from coordinate 325,339 downwards.
GTGGAGTGTAAAATTGGAGCAATAAAAGAAACAGCTTCCAAGTTTCAGTGATTGTTGTCAGCTCGGTACTAAGCAGGTCTTTGGAAATCCTGCATGCACATCTGATAAGTCCAAGTAATTAACACAAGGCTTATATCATTTTAATGGAAATAATTAACCCTTTCCATCTTACTGCTTCCTCGTGTTTGGATGTAGACAGTGGTAAATTTAATAACCAACATACATACATCACTCCACTATTTTAGCATGAGGAATCTGTTGCACCATTATTCTCCAGCCAGTCTTGTCTTCATCTCCTTCGACAGACACAGCTTGAGAAACAGTCAAACTGTACTCAGCAGACTTCTCAGAGTATAATTGACCCTGGTTGTCTGTTAGTCAAGTCGCTTTTTCTGACTGATACTGCTACTATGCTTTTGCTAGTATCAAATCTATGCTATTGAAATTAGGGTTTAGTTTCAGATTTAGCCAATCTGTGCATCATTATGGGCTATTGAACACCACAGTAGGAAACTAAATGGGGGCACTGAACTTCACTTCAGTCATAATGTGAGCTTCCAGAGGGAAATCTGCAAAAATGGCTTTAATGCTCACAGAAGTAAAGTCATAGGTTAATCATTCTAAATGCTAGTGACAAGTATGGTTTGAAAGAAAGAAAAGGTTTTGAAACATTGCAGGCTATATGCTGCATATTTGTACCAGCCTGATTTATTAATTATTCAAATAAGACATTGAATATTTGATCAGAATCTGTAATCCCTTCTTCATTTAACGTATTAATTTACTTTTGAAAACTGCTGATGTACTCTACTTTTCCCATTGCACCTGCAAAAATGAATTGGTCCAATTTATGTGCACAGAATAATATATGGTGCTTAAATGTTCAAGATATTATTCATTACTTCCTACTCATATAAGCCTTCTTACCTTCTTCATATTTCATTAGTGCCCTTTAAAAAGACATAAAAAATCAGTCATGTAGTTACTTCATTTTAAATTATGCAAATGATGCTAAATGCAATTATAATCTATTTTTTTATTAATTATATATGCACCCTATGTTTTTCTATAGATTGCAGTTATTCACTACAAACAATTAGGCACTGTTGGTCTCATGACCACAGCATTATTACTGGCCATTTGTAAAGTGAGAGAAAACCTTTTCAAGTCAAATTAGCATAATTTATGTATTGGGGTTTCATTTAGCATCAGTTTATCCACAGAATACCTAGAATACACAATATTTTCTGTAATGCATTTGTTTTAAATAAGTTAAAGTAGCCATTATAAATTTTTCAGGAAATAAAAATGTGTATTCTTATGTAGCCTGTGCTTCACTGTGTCTTTTAAGAAGTTTTCTGACTGGAATACAGGACTTCTTCTTGCATGTTTTCTGTAGCACTCTAGTAACTGTCCTGTCAGTGGAACACATGATCATCATTTTCTAGCAAGAATGAGGTTTTTGTTGCAGCATACTGATTTGATGGGCCCAGAAGAGTCTGGGGCAAGTGTTAAGTCCGCTGAAAATCTGCCATGCTGTTGCTGGTTTCCTGCCATTGCCTCTGTCTCAGTGTGACAGCTGCTCCCCAGTTACCCTTCATGCAGGATCTCAGTGATGCCACTGCCTGCAGTATTGTGGGGCTGTGATGTTCTGTAACTGTTTGTCTCTGTGTGTGTCTTATTAATTAGCAGTTAGGTTGCCCTGGGTCCTCAGCAGGTCATCTGAGAGGACATTTCCTGCCAAACAGCCATGAGAAGATGCAGACATCTTGGTCAGGCAAAGATTAGCAGGGTTGCTATGGGGAGAAAATTGGCCTCTGGACCAAAGCTGATGGGAAGTCTGGAGTACTCATGGAAACAAAGCAGCTCAGGAGGTGAGCAGGAGGAAAACTAGGCTGTCTTTGGGGACTTGTGAAAGACTGTTAGTGAAAGTTAGTATTTCAGAAATTACATGATGGCAGCATCAACCATGCAAAATTATTGGAGTTACTGGATTTGCAACTCAGTTCAAGATTGATGAAAATTCATAATATTGACACTTCTTCACAAGACAGAAACAGCAGACTGGAATCACTCCGTGTAAATCCACATGAAAAAGCTGAGAGGTTTAGGTTTACAACATGATTTGGATGCCAAGCCCTGGGAGATCTTAAACGTGTGTTTAAGCCCAGTTGGTTTTAAAGAGATTTAAGGGGTTGTTTTGAAGTTGCTTTTAATATACATTCTTTTCTGGTTTGCATTTTACCATTCACATAATGGAAGCGACACCAGGGCCATCAGATACATGATAGTTTAGACATGTTTATATAATAGTGTCGAAGCTTGAATATCCATCCGCAAGAATGATGTAGTTTCTTCACCTTAAGATCTTAAAAAGATTCATGACTGACAGCACTTTGCTTTGGTTTGTGGAAAAAAATTAATGGCATACGTTTCTGTAAGGTGAGTTTAGTTATTACTCATCTGGCTTTAAGGTGCTTGCCTGTGCAGTAATAACTCTTTTCAATATATAACAGAAAAGAAGGTCTTGCATCTACACGAGAGAGGTCTAAGTCTCTGAGAGACAGACTGTCTCTGCTCTTACACCACACACCAAAGGGAATAAAAAGAAGTGAGGACCTTCCTTGATGCACAGACTTGGGCTCTTCAGAAGCAGGCATAGCTGTGGCTGCCTTCAGCTAACAAAGGGAGCCTGCAGTAAAGGAGAAATAAGCTCTTTTTAGTGAAATTGTAGATTTTTGTCTCTGTCCTATGCATATAGTGACTGTGTTCCAGTCTGAATAGAATGCCTCCCACTGGTTGCTCTGGGATGGTGAAAGTGTCCATGCCGTGCAGTTTTGCTTCCTGAAATAAGCATAAAATTTGTTTGTGAGAAAGTTTGTGAGTTTAAGTTTGTGAGAAAACAAGTACTTTGCCTTTGATGCTTAAATAGTTAGCTGTATCACAGAGCTTAGAGTTTTTATCTGAGATAATACTATCATTCAGATGGTAAATACTTTCACATAAGCAATTTCTATGCTTTTCCTCACCAAGAATGATTGGCAAACAACAAACTTCCAGCATGACATAACAAATGTTTAAAGGGTAGGTTGGATCCTGTATCCTCTGCTCATGAAGGAATGGTAAAAGCAGCCACCTCCAACCCTGTACGAATAGGAGGAAAGAGGAGATTTAAAAATCTTGACGAGTAAAGCTTGTTTCTACATTTTTCACACCCTTCTATGATCCTCTGAACTTAAGCATGACTGTCAAGTTGAGACACATGCTTTTTAATCTTAAGAGAGTCTATATGCAACACTTCTTCAGCCTTTTGTGATCCCAGTATTGTTCTTCCATGTGCTGTCAATCATTAGTCATTGCCAGAACATTTTAGTGTATTGTTAGCTTGAAGAGTATTTCAGAACATTGTCGACTGCATTAGGCTGTGATATCTGCTGAGTTTTTTGTTCACTTAGCCTTAACTTTTGTCTGTGGATGTTTCTGTTTGTCATTGGTGTCTCTGGTCAAGCTGGACAAAAAAACTACAGTAAAACTGCGTTTTCAGTTTGTAGTTTTGCTGATTCACACATTCATATTTCAGCTCCAGCTCTTATACTCTTTGTAACACTCCTGTACACAGCTTCTCTAAGGTTGGCATAAACTTTACATAAACTATGTAAAGATTATATGAGTAAGGAAATCCTTAAAGTGACACAAGGCACTTTATCAGCTACCAAGTCTCTACCTTCTTTCCAAAACAGAGAAATATCACTCATTTCTGGCTGCTGTAATGCCCCCTTAGGAAATTCTGAGTTGTGCCAGAATTCAGTGTTACTTCTGCAATGCTAACAGCAATTATTCATTATTCCTTATATTACAGGAAATTGGGAGCATCCAACAAAGCTATTAAGCAGCAGGTTTGAAGTGAACTAAAGGAAGTATTTTTCACACAGCACATAAGTATAACATGGAGCTCATTGCCTCAAGATGCTGTGAAGCCAAAATTATAAATGGGTTAAAAAATGGACTAGACAAATTCATTATTAAACACAATGGATGTGTGCAGTCTCTGGCTGAGTAAGAGATTACTCGGGAAAGCCATTGATTGCTGGAAGCTAAAAGGTTTTGATGGGGAAAGATTCACTCTCTGTTTGCTCTATTTGTCATACTTTTTTGTAAACATCTGCTACTAGTTCTATTGTGGAAAAACTAATCGGTTGTACAGACCTCTGGTTTGATCTGATATGGCTGTTAACACAAATAAAGAGGAAGAAAATAAATCAATGCTCCTGTATATACAAAGCAAACCATGTGATGTGAAATGGTTAAATTTTTTTTATTATTATTTTTTTAATACCAGTCATCAGTTTTATAGAACTAACTACAGTTTATAAAGAACACAAATTGCTCTTTAGGTATATTAGTATTCTCAGTGTTTTGTAGTTCTTTTACTTTATTAACTGTTTTCCTGACCCACTGTCTTGCTGTTAAACTGCAGGACTGCTGTGGACTGGGGCTGCAGGCTAGTGATGCTGTAAAGGGAAAGGGAGAAAAGAAGTTCAGTTGCAAAATATTCTTATTCAGAATGCATGTAGTTGCTATTCTGAAGCCTAGTCCTTTAGCCTTTATTCTGAGTAGTGCTTTATTCTACAAAGAACCTTGCTTCCATTAATTAGACCCTTTCAAGAGAGTTGTATTTACAGTACATTGCGGTAGTGGAATTAAACTCCTCGTGTGGGCAATAAACCACCTCTTGTGTTTTGGAGAGCAAAACGGGTATGGTTGTATGCATTCTAGAATTAAACAGGTTGAGCTTCCAAAGCACATCAGAGCATTTGTTTTGGTTTTGCAATTGGAAAAACATTTCAAATCAATGCAAAATTGGTATCTTGCTGCTTTCCTAGTAGATTTATACACATTTCAGTTTTACCAATGACATTTTAATTGTCTCTTCTTTTACTACATCACCAACTTGAATTTTGCATTTTGATGGTTACATTGTTTATCAGGTCTATAGAACTGGCAGTAGCTAAAACATACAGATGCACAGCATTTGTGTTTATTTTACTGATGTTTACTAAGCCCATCCCCAAGAGAGGAGGCCTGAAGAGGAGATACAAGGACTGCCTGAAACAGCACCTCAGCCTTGGCCATATTGACCACCATCAGTGGTCCACTGTGGCCTCCAATCAGGAGACGTGGAGACACACAATCTGTAAAACTGCCGTCTCCTTTGAAACCGCACGCAGAATCAGTCTGGAGGAGAAAAGGCAATGCCGTAAGATCCGTGCCTTGACAGTGCCACCTACGGAGACTTTCTGCTGTGCCTTTTACAACCGGACTTGCCTATCTCGCATTGGCCTTATCAGCCTTCAGCGCACTTGCAGCAAGCGTGGGTAAAACCCTCCCAAATCTTCGTTTGTGAAGTCTTGCCATGATGATGACTAAGCACATGTATCTCTGGCACACAAAGAAAGCTAAAAAAGCCATGCTATCTGCAGCCTTTAGGGCTTCTCTAAAGTCTAACTGTTTTGTGGATTGCTTTTTATTTCTTGTTATTGAGACTAAGTCTTTGTTATTTTTGGTGACATTTTTTAGAGACACTGTAATCATGTCATAAAGACACTGTAAGTGTCAATATTTAAACATTGCTGAGGTAGAAGGACAGCCAAGTTGGGAAGCAAATGTCTTTCCTTTTGGCATAACTAGGAGCATATTTTCATTAAATAAAATGCTCTGCAGTGGAATTGCCTTAAATATCTTACTGGGGGTCACGTTGAATCTTTTTAAAACAGTCCCTTTCCAAGGCCATTGCCACCTCCTTCTCCTGAGCATAGCAGGCAGGATGGTGGATGGGTATCCTCCTCTCTGACACAAGGAAAAGTGAGGAGTGGGAGGTGGACTACATTCCTGCTTTACTCTTTTCATCTATCAGCACTCTTCTTTTTCCTCCAGAGAAACAGGGGAAATGTCCTGACTGGGGATGCCAGGGTGTGGAAACAGCTGTGGAAAGGAGTTACACTAGGGTAGTAGTTCCGTGTTTCTGGGATTGAGGGAGGAAAACGTTGGGGTTTTGTGTGTCATATTTTTCCCAATATGTGGTTTAGCAAGTGCCAAAGTCACTGAAAACCTGACTAGGAAGAGTATTAATAACATGCTTATTTTGGTATCGTGAATATTTGCATAGTGCTACCCATATGACTGTTTTAGTATGGAGGAGTAGTGTGTTGGAGTGCTCAAACTCAGCAGTGCAGTAATATAAAAAAATTAAAAAGTTTGCTTTCCTCTCTATTTTCATTCAGGAAAAGGTAAATAAATATACTACAGAAAGTACTGTTTTGAATGTCACTAATATGTATCACATTTTAAAAATCTGAAATGCATGTGCATAAAGCAGGGAAGTACTGTATTTGCCATGCAGTTCTGCACACACCTGGAAAAGTTTCAGTATCTTCTAATGAAAAATAGAAAAAATACCTTGGTTTATGCTAGAATTCAAGTTTTATCTGGTATCCTATCAAATATTTGTATTTTAACTGATATGACAAGTTTAGTTGCCAGCTGTTACGACTATAGTGAAGTTGCAGAGAACAGTAACTTCCAAATTCAGCTATCTGATATGGAAAAAACCAACTGTACTTTTTTGGAGTATTGTCTGCAATATACTTTTAAATATATAGCTATGGAACTAAGATTCAGTTTATAGAGGTTTACTTAGGGCAAGATAGGGAGCCAGAGCGGGACATGGGACCATCATGGTACACTGACAGGTTTGCAGGAAATCCTGGTACCTTACAGCTAATAAGAGATTTCTCCTGGAAATCAAATCATTGTTAGCAATGGACGTTTTGTGAACATTTGTGGACATTTTGCACAGATCGTCCGTAGACCTAGGAATGGTGTCTGTGTATGGTATGAAAGGATGGGAAGAGGGGTGTGGTTAATGAGGTTTTATTGTACTGTAAGTGTGGGAAAGAAATAGACTTTAAGGTTCACTGAACCTGAATGAGTTTTACTGTCTTTTAATATTTTACCAGCTTTTACTAATTTGACTGTTTTTACCATCCCAATGTCCCAGAAGCCCATTTTGTTTTGGATGTCAAATCTTTTCTTGTAACTTAGGTATTCCAGGACATTTTTAATTTGAGACAATTTGGGCTGAAACCTAATTTTAAAGCCTACGATGCCCCATATCCTGCAAATAGATAGTGTCAGAAAGGTATCTTAATCACTGAGTTGACACGTAGAATTTTAGTAACACAGTCTGCATTCAAAGGACTCCCATATCCAGCATTCCTTCTCTTCAGCTCATGGAACAGATCTTGCTTGGCCTGGAGAAAAGGAGACTGAGGGGGCACCTTATCACTCTCTACAACTACCTGAAGGGAGGTTGTAACAAGGTGGAGTTCAGTGTCTTCTCCCAGGTAAAAAGCAACAGGACAAGAGAAAATAGTCTCAAGTTGTGCCAGAGGAGGTTTAGATCATATATTAGGAAAATTTCTTCACCAGAAGGGTTGTTTGCCACTGGAACAGGTTGCCCAGGGAAGAGGTGAAGTTGCTATCCCTGGAGGTATTTAACAGTTTAGGCATGACATTTAAGGGCATGGTTTTGTGATAGACTCAGCAGTGCTGAGTTAATGGTTGGATTGGATGATCTTAGGTGTCTTTTCCAACCTAAATGATTATGAGATTGGTGAAAGTGCACTCTGCCTCATCACCCAGGTCATTAGTGAAAATTTTGAATCTACTAACCTCTCTATCTCTCCAGCTGTTTACTCCTTAATATATGTCCCTCTGCGCACTCCCACTCCAGTCCCCATTGAGCTGACATCTCTCAGTCTTCCCCAGTTGTTTAAATGGGTGTTTCTCAAAGTTGGAACTTCCACCAGATGTCAGGACTGTAACATTTCACTGCCAAGTAACTCTTGTCCATCTAACTCATTCTTCATCATTTTATCTTGTTCCATTTGCAGAATTAGCCACACAGAGTTTAATAATACTTTTAATAAGACATCTAATAAATATGGATTTTTTTAAAATAGCTAGTAATTGACTTAATGAGAGACAGATGCCTGGAATCTTTGTATTGTGTTGTAAGGGAAATATTTATATAGAGACAAATTTTTTAAAGTTGTGTTTTATAGAGGGATGAAGAGAATAAAGGCATTTGCTGCTTTTCAACAGAACTTGTATAATGTTAGCTTGCCTCAATTAATCTAGCTTGAGTGCAGTGTTCTAATGGAAGGAAATGTAGAATAAAAATGTAGAGCTACAGTGTATACGATCTTGAAATGTCTGCAGAGAACTGATAAATTGCTGTATTTTGCTCAGTTTATCTAAAAAAGAAATGAAGAAGCAGATTGCAAAACCCAAAATTATACATTAAGTCATTAAACCTCAATCTTCATTACTGAAGAAATGTTTTCATTCTCAGCAAGATCAGAATCTGAACAAAAGAGTAGCTAGGTGACATGTTCACAAGAGTCCTGTAAATCAGGAACAAATCCACAGAATAATGTCATGGGTGTGATCTCAGTGCAGAACTATGATTGCTCCTTTTCTGTTCTTAAAACTGTGACTATAAACAGTATTTTACACTGCTTTTTTCCTTTGTGACTAACTCCTTATTTTTTAAAGTTTCTTATTTCATAATTTGTTTCTGTTAGCATAGACTTCATAACTTTTCAGTCAGCTCCCTGCCTCCATAAAGAACTCTCCTTCAGATCCTCACCATATTGGCCTTTAGTAAAAACACTGTTCTATCAAGCAATGGCACTTTTCTTTCCTTTTTAAGCCAGTCTGTTTTCTGTATTACATTTGGGCCATTATTTTACTGAACTGTGCTGTTACTTGTACATAACGATTGTAAAACACCACCAAACTAGAAGAGACATCTGTGTTGCAGATCTGCCCAGTAAGTAACTGATGATACTCAAATTCTCATCTCCATCATTATGGCTGGAAATTGATTTTTTCTGTTAGTTAGTCCCATACTTGGTTCACTTACAGAGCTTATTCTCTGTAGCTGTGTGAGTGATGTGAGGAAAGAAAAGACATTTCCACTGGGGCATTCAGAAATCTCCATTGTATTGCACAGGGTTGGTACAAGTTCAGAAAACTTCTCAAGGCTCTGAATGTTTGTTCTCAGGCATCAGGAATATACTAGTTGATTACATGGAAAGAGAGCTGGGCAATCCAAATGTCCATCAATAAGCTCCTGCACATGCTGTAGTGGAACTGTAACTCGAGTATTGTAATGTTCTGTTGATAAATTATTAGTATCACATATCTGATGTTAGATTAGTGATGCAGAAGTGGTCTTCAAATGTCAGCATTTAAGAACAGCAGCTCCTTTTGGCCCTCCCTCATTCTTAATTTCCACAAAGTACTTCCTCTACACATTACCCATTAGCGGAGCCTGGATCATTTAAATAGCCTTGATTCCAGGTATTACACACTTGAACAAACTGTCTGGTTTTAAACCTGGTGATAAATTGCTGCAGGGATACCTCTCTTCAAATGAGAAAGTTCTGTATATACATTTCAAACATCAAAATAAGGCAATTCAGGTTGGTAAACTGCTGCTCTTCATTAGTGTGCCTAATGAACACTTTGTTCTAACAAGTAGTCTTGGGGCTGTATTGAAGTGCTGCTGTGTGTTAGTATACAATGAGCAGGCTAAAAATAGGTTAACAATTGACATCAATACTTGTCATCATTGTCAATCCCATTACTACCTCTACTATTTTTATGCTGATTGTCTTTTTATGCTCTTAAATACTCGGTATTATTCTTTCAGTGGTTTCTCAGAGAGGTGGGAAGTCGTCTAGGACAAACAACCATTTTTTTCAAAGTTTTTACCCACCCACTCCTTTCCAGTAAGTGTGTGGTTGTCCAAAAGGAATATTATTTACAAGAAGCAATTACAGAGGAAGAGCTTGTGGAGGGATGTCTGGGAAGAGGAAACACAACTTTAAAAACCAGAGCCAGGAGTTTTGAATAGTGAAGTAGCAGGAGCTCCCGTTGCTGTGGAAGTACCTAGGGGCTCTGCTGTGACACATTACTGCTCTCCTCCAAGCAGAACAGGGTACCAAATGATAGGCTCAGGGACTGGATGTCAGACAGGAAAAGCAGTAAGTATACGTGTAGTTTTAGATAGGAGATCTCTTTCTTTAGAACAAGGAAAGTACTGGGCTAAAAGTCAAGCCTAGAGAAATGACTAATTGACTTTATCTGTGCTAGCAAATGTTGTATTTGCAAACAAGCAAAGCAGACATCGAGGCACCAAAGTTTCCCGTGAAGATCAAAAAGTGTGATGAATCAGCACAATGAAGGGCTGTCTCCTTATTTGAAAGGGCACTGCAAGTACACCCTTATCTATTTCAGCATAGCCTACTGCTCTTACTTCCCTTGGAAAGTACTCTGTTATCCACTGGAAAGAACAACAGTGTGCAAAGTATTTGTGTTCCATCTGTGCACGCTAGTGTACTCTGGCTTTTATCTTTTAGTAGAATGTGATGTCAGTGTTGCTCTGTAGCAGAATTAAAATCTTATTATGTGAACTTTGTTTCTTTCTTATCTTCTATGCAAAATGTGTTAACTAGAGCAGCCTAGATACCCTTATGGAAACCCTTGAGGGCTCACTTAGTGAGTCAAATCTGAGGGGTGCTTTATCACTTCTGAAAGGTTAGATCAGCTGTGTGTATATTACAACTTGGGTGAAGATAGGGGAGCTGTTTGTTCACTTTTCAAGTTCAGCATTTGTTTGCTTTTGCTTCATTTTTCCACTTGCCGTTTTCTGTTGCTTCAGGGAATTTTACTACATTCAAGGTTTTTTCAAATTATGTGGTTCTAAATCACAAACAGCTTGTCTTTACAGGGAATTCGAAGATCTTATCAAGTTTTCTGTGCTCGGATTAGCTCATAATTTAGAGTCAGGCAGTTCTTGTGAATTTTGAGCTCAAGCACTGTTTCAATTACAGTGATTTATTCAGATAAAATCAGACAAAAGTATTACTGGATTAGCTAGAAATGTGTCACAAGTCACCTTTCTTATCAGTGTATGTGTCCACCAGTTTAATGTTGACCACCTTGCATTAGAAATAGTCTTCAGTAAGCAGAAATGCACAAGTATTAAATAAATAGTACCTCTTCAAATAATATAGTTGCTCAGAGAACAATGTCACAGGCTTACAGTGTCAGTCAAGTCATGGAATGAAATCATTTTGCCATGGAAAGTAAGTATTTCCCACTTACTTCAGAAACAATTTCTTGGAATCCTTAAGCTTTGTTTTGTGCATTACACAGCATATGTAGGCAATGAGTGAAGCAGCTCTCATCATTCACTGTGTAAAACATGAGTGAAGAGAAAATTTTAATGACTACAACACAAAGCTTATAATTTCAGCTAAATGCAGACTATTCTGATTTAATATTTTTTTTATATTCTCTTCCCTCTCTCTCTGAATTTTTTGTTTTAATTTCTTTTTTCTTTTATTTTCTTTTTTTGTTATATTTTAAACCAATTGCAAACTCTTTACTGGAAGAACAAATCTAGTTCTTGCCTACATTTTTCCACAGCACATTGTATCTTTATGCTCTGCTTTAATAACATTTCATTAGCTATTTGAAACTGTTCTCTGGGGCAAGCTTTTATTATCTGTAAAGTAAATATCAAAATGCTAATCTTTAGGAGAAAAAATGGGCTAGACTCAGAAAAAATATTTAAATCTTCTGTTAGTTTTTTGAATTAAAATTTGAAGTGCACTGAAAGATTCAAAATAATATGCTCAAAGCTCTAAGGTGCCTAAAATGGATTTTTAGAATCCATCTGCCTGTTAACATTCCAAGTACAGTAAAGAAAATAGGTGTGTGATGTACTTTCAAGTTTTAAGTAGTATTGTGGAAGGAATGTTTTGTTTGTCAGAAAGGGACTCAAAAAAAGAGTTTCTTGAATAAAAATTGGAATCAAAAAAACAAGAGGAGACAAATCCATGGTTTTCCAAATTCTAATAGAGTAGCAACAAATCTATGGTTTTCCAAATTCTAATAGAGTAGCAATGCACAGGCATAGAGACATCCTACTCCAAACATAGCAACTCCAAACAGAGGGAAGGGAAATGAGAAGCAGAGTTGCAGCCAAGGAGGAAAGAGGAGGAAACTGCTGCTGGGGTAGAACAAGATGTCGCTTCCTTTCTTCTGCAAAGCTTACTCAACAGGAAGTCTTGGGTAGTCTTAGCAAGTAGTGCAGATCCATGATGCAAAAAATCAAAGCCTGTGGCACCCTTAACAGCAGTATCGCAACTTGCTCAGTCTGGAGGTTCCAGGGGCCTCTCATTGCGGCTACTTGTAAAACAACAGGAAAAAAAAAAGGCAGCACAAGTTGCACTGTCACGTTGGTAAAAGGAGTGATTTAAACTGATTTTTTGGCAGTCAGGAGCTACTTTGAACAACAAATCCTCTAACAGAAGAAAGTGAGGTAAATTTTCAGAGGTGGGGACAAAAGAGACACATTATAACCATCATCATAATCAATAATATAGCAGTAACATTAACAGTAATAGTAATAATTATTATTATTGTTATTTGTTATTGTTATTATACTAGTAGATGGTTGAAATGGCAGCTTGGATTGATGTTGATGTTTCTGCCTTCACACAGTATCTTAAGATACCTGTCCCCTGTGACCTCATTCAAAAAAAATATTTCAATCATCAATATATACAATTGTACAAATTGCACAGCTTTCCTATTCCACGGGAGAGAGGACACATTCCAGGAACGAATTCATGTAGGTTTCTGTGATCATTCCAGCCGTCCTATGCATTCTCTTACAGTAGATCTCAGAGGACCTCATCCTCAGGATCCTTTCCTCAAGTAACCCTACACACTGTCAGATGCAGGGCTCAGTAGAAAAAAAAATCTAATTCTTGATTGTCTTGCTCAAATGCACTTGGCACCTAAAAACTGGGCCCCACCATGGCTAGCACTCACAGCTTGCTGTTCCCAAAGCACAACATTCACAGTGACTGGCAAGTCACTTTCACTGAAGTTATGTCTCTATTCTTGTAATTGGGCTACTCTCTTATCCTGTAGTGTTAACTAAATTTCGTGTATCTTCATTAACGCTATTGTCAACCTGATCTGACTCATGCTAACTGCTACCAGTCATAGTACTATGTCACTCATAGTACCACACCAAAGCCCTTTGATCATTTTAATGTGTTTTAATGTGTTTACCTATAGGCAACTATTGGTTGACTAGGTTGGCCACCTGTCCAGGGAGTACCTGTGGCTATAAAAATACAAATGTATTAGAAAATACACTAATTATAATCACTGCCTCTGAAAAATGAATGCACCCATATAATCACAGAGTTAGTGCCAGATTTTGTCTTACTTTGTGGCATTGGTCTTTTTTTCTGAGTGTTAAGTCATGCTGCAGTTAGTCAGAGGAGGAGACAACAGTTCCCTTCCATTTCAACATTTCATGTAGGCAGTGACTATGATGTTTAGTGTTTTGAAAGACCAGAAGGACTTTAGCTCTCCTACTCTTCTTCTCGTGTGTTATTTACACTAACCTAAATGCACCTGAGAAGGAGAAGACTCTGCTTCCTACCTCTGTATGTGCAGGCCTTTATGAGTTGAGATTTCTGGGTTTTTTTTACATCAGTTCAAGGAGGCACTACCACATAATGAGCATAAGGAACAATATTAGAGAGGTGCTGTATGTCAGACTATTAACTGTGTATCTACTTTAAGGCTGATCTGCATCTTTCATCTCACACACAGAAAACCTTATGTAAACTATCAGCCTGATTTTATCAGAGAATTCTAAACAGAACAAAGTAGTTTTACCAATAACATCAATATATTCTATTTGCAACAGTCTTTATCGTTGGGGGTTTTTTCCTTCTATGTTCAGACCTAGGCTACAGTAACATACCACCACTAAGTGCTTTATAACTGCTGAAGGCAGCTTACATTGATTAGATAGATTTTCACATTGGCTCTTGCAACAGACAGTTTCAAGGGCAGGCATAGTAAAATGGTTTTTTTAATCCCATTATTTGAAAACTAGACATAATTTTCAGTGGTTGAAGCTGACAGAGAAGGAGAAGCTGATGGTGAATATATTCTCCAGTGACATACTGTCATCCACAAATACTTTCAGTGACCAAAGCAATGATTGAAGTATGAAGAGTTGCCTGCATACAGTGGGTTGCCATCAGTGAAATCACTTACTACGGCTTGCAAACACTTGGGGTAATCTATTACTTACAGGTGATGCATTTTCAATGATAAGATCTTCCCTCAGTGACTAGAAGATTGAAAATGTTGTTTCATAGCTTGGACCTCCCTACAGATTTTTTCTAACTATCAATGACCCTTCTTAATTCCTTAATAATCTAAATACTCAGTTATCAATAAACGGAATGGGATTATTTCAGTTTTTCATTTAAAATAAACAACAGTTAATGTTTTTAAGTCCCAAGAACATCCTCTCATGACAGATATTTAGCAGATTCTGAATACTGAAAAAACAGTGAACTGACGGATTTACTGCACTCATAATCTTGCACTGTTCACTAAATGAATGTGAAAATATTTGTAGTCCATTCATTTATGGACTTGCTTAAAATAAAATGTTTATTTATTGGAGTTTGTAAATACAAAGAAGAGTCTGATGTGACACTAGGATCTTAACTCAGACTTTAATGGATGCATTTTTTCCCATCTGTAATCTCCAAATAATGGACATAGCATTAGTAAAAGGTGATATGTTTAGGTAAAACCAGCAATGGATCTTCACTATCTAATTCAGGTAATTTTAGGCATCTAATTTAGCTGCATTTCAAATTATTATGGTAGAAATATGAGTTTCTTCTGTAGCTAATTGAGTTTAGACAGGGATCTCCATGAGGATCCCTGTTAGTTGTCTGGTCTGGTCTAAAGTACACACTCTCCATAACTCTCTGGGTAATAACGAATCCAAAGGTATTTATAACTGAATAGGCCAATTTACTGATGTTTTTAAAATACATCTTAATCTGGTTATCTTGAAATAGCAATGGAAAATTAATGTTATCAGTGGAAAAACAGAGTCAGTAGAAAAAATCAGATATCACAAGGAGTCATACATTTAAAAACAAATCCACAGATCAAACTTGAGTGTTACACAGTGCAATATGCCTTTCTTTGTACCTGTGAATAATATTCTTTCTTCTTAAGTAGGCAGAGCAAGATTTATAATGTCCTTAACTTCTCATTTCTTTGCTTGTAAGAGCTTGCATTTTGTAAATGACATTGTAGACTACACTGTTGTCACCTAGCAACTATGAAGTATTTTTTGAAAAAGTTGCTGCCTGGCTTTTGATTAATAATAAAAATAGTAATTCCACTCAACACTTTACATTTGTAGATCTTAAAGCTCTCACAAGGATGTATTATTTTTCCTATCCTTACTTGGAAGCATGAAAATCTGGGGTGGAAAGTGTGTTGCCAAAAATTGCAATCAACAGAGACAGAAATTGTATTTTGAAGATCTTACCCTATCCTCCATATTCCAGCCTCTTCAAACTGTACTTTTATATACATCCCTTCCAATATTTTTTGCCTTATGAATTTTAAATGAGGGTAGGGAATAATTTAAAAAATCTGTATTTGCAATGATTATCTGTCCCTCTCATTTGAGACATTGCAGTTATTTTCTATTCTGAGGGTCACAGTGAATTAGCCTTTGGCAAATATTTAATTTTTAATGGAAAACCACTGTAGTATTGAGTTAAAGCATGGAAGAGTATCACATTCGTCCTCAGATGGTCCTGCTATATTACTGACTGGTTTTCATGTTGTATGTAAAGCAGTTCTCTGTAATTTGTTTCTCTTCAGCAAGTGTTTTACCCTGATCATTGAAATATTTTCTACTAACAGAATGACAGTTGACACTGCATACTGAAATGTCTGCTGTAACAACAACTGCCTTGGAAAGTGCTTCATTTTTCTAAAAGATCATGGAGGCTGGGTAGCCAAGGTTCTGTGTGATTTGAGTTAAAGAAATACTTAAATTATATGAGAAATATCCTACACTCATTTTCCGTTTTCCATTGCCCTTGCCAAGCGTTTGGTGGGGTGAAGCTGTTTGGGGGCATATTTCTTCCTAATGGTCCACAATTTTAAAAACCTTCTAAGGATGAATTAGTATGGATAGCCACAAAGATAACGTGTGGGCTGCTGTCAGCAGTTTCCCTGGAGAGTGATATGTCAGGAAAGAGATTAGAAAAATTTCTGTAATGAAACGTATATTTCTCACAAGTAAGGAAAGATCGTGACAGATCGTCTGTTATGAGATATCTGCACTCTTCTTTACTTGTGGGACAAATGAGATTTCTCCTTATAATGCATTGTGGATTATCGTTCTGTTGCGGTTTGTGTAATGGCAGCACATGGGGAATTTAGGAAATTACACTCCAGCTGTCTTTTACAATAACTGTTTCTTTTTATGCTTTTGCACTGTAATACCTCTTCCTTCAAATTATCTTTTCTATACACTTCTCAGTGAAATACCAATATGTATCCCAAAATGAATTAAAAAGAAAAATGGATCTACATAAATTATGTCTTATTTTCCCCATATGATCTGGTTTATTTCATTCACTAATTTATTGATAAAAACACAAAGAAAAATATTTATGTGGAGTTCCTTTTCTATAATGCATTTTTAGTAAAGAATGTGAAGTCAATATGCAGTAGCTGCAAATGTCAGTCTGTCTCTTTGTTTTCACTACTGCGTGAGGTTTGATATATATGTATTCTAAAGAAGAGTATTATCTACGTTGCAGAT
The DNA here is from genome assembly GCA_013399695.1 of Formicarius rufipectus. Classification (NCBI taxonomy): domain Eukaryota; kingdom Metazoa; phylum Chordata; class Aves; order Passeriformes; family Formicariidae; genus Formicarius; species Formicarius rufipectus. The sequence goes on along the minus strand of VXAU01003306.1, from coordinate 308,517 downwards.
ATATTGTTAGGAGATGTTTTATCTGCAAGGCTCATTAAGCTTATCATTGTTTTCAGAAGTTCCAGACAGGTGGGAGAAATTGAACCTGTACATTAGCAGCTGAGATTCAGACGAGCTGCCCAAAGCAGTACATTGCCTGTGTATATCTTCCCTGAATTCAATACCATGGAAATCTTTCCCACTTGTCTCCAGAGATTTACTTTATTCGATTGCTTTAAAGCAATTTTGTAGAAGTTCATTAGTGGACAGAGAGAAGCAAGATGTCCCTAGGAGTGTATTTGGGTCTTCCATTTTGCACGGTGTAGGCTCAGAAGCAGTATCAGCAGGACTTTCTTTCTAACAGTACATGTAGTGCTTACTGAAATAGACTGAAACCCACTTGCTGGGTAATATCTTATGGATCAATTCTGTGAACTCGTCTCGAGCAGAACGACTGTAAGAAAACTAGAATTTTCAGTAGTCTATCTAGATGTCTAAAATGCAAAATCCTGCACTCCACATCAGAGTTTAGATCAGATGGATGATTAGTTTCTTCTGTCTTTGGTGCTTTGTTGCTGAACATTTCCATCTCTACTTTGCCATTAACTATGCTTAAATGCATCATCCAGTGTTGCTTGAGAATGTGTACTTTGCAAGAAATTGAGACATAGATCTCTGCCCACAGAAAGTCATTCCTTATGCAGTTCAGCTGGGCTTATTACAAAAGTATTTTCCATCCAGCCTGAGTTGAGAATGCTCTAGAGTGGGAGGGCTTTCTTGCTTTAGATGACATTGGCAAACTGATAATCAGATAACAATTGATGCCTTTTTGACAAACAGCGCCAGAGCTATAAATCATCTTAGAATTTACAGGGTTTCACTGCTCTGTCCTGGTAACAATCTAGCTGTACCCAATGAGGGTATGCCATGATTAAGGAGAAATTTATTCATATTAGCGGGGTTTAATCATTGCAATTTGCGAACCACTAAAAATTTTCTAAGGAAATGTGGAGAGATGGAGAAACAGACTGAAGCCATTTGACAATCCTTCTGTTTTTCTTGAATAATTATTTACAGACTTTTTAGCAATAATCAATATATTCTCTGGAATTTCTATATTGTAAGTTGGAAATCAGCATTTTAGTGAATTTATTCAAAGAATACCCATTTTAGACACTGAATGCCCTTGCATTCCATTGACTTCAGCAGAAAATCAAGGATTTATTTTGACTTTTATGCCTTTGCTATTAAAAACCATTGGGATTTGAACAAAAATGTTTTTTTCACGTATGACGGCAAAGGATATTAATGGTAGTCCATTTAATGGGCATTATCTTTTTCAAACCACTCAGAATGTTGAGATCTTGCAAGAGAGATACAAAATAACTTCCCAAGTTTTTCCCTATTTAGTTTGGTGCTTAGCTATTTTTGTCTTCTCTTAACAGAAAAATAAATCATATACTTTCATGTCCTTCCTGAATCGAAATATTTAATATACTGATCATTCTACTAAAAAGATAAAAACATGACTTAAGACTGGCCATCATCATGATAGAATTCCACTGGTTTGCTTGGCAACTAAATATTTTTAACACAAGATTAATATTTCAATGTGAAATTATAAAATGCATCTACATTATATGGCTTGTGGATGCAATGTGTATATTAAAAAATTGTGTAAATACTCTTTTAGACCAGAGAGAGAACAGGACAGATAGGGTGTAACAACTTGCTTGCTGCCCTTTTGGGAGCTTCTGTGTTTTATTCATGTGAAAATATACTTTTAGCTGTTTATATGAGCTCTTCTAGCTAGAGCACAGAGTTTGAGTAAGATTATATGTTTCACAAAATCATATTATTTTTATTCTCTGAGAAAGTAATTATCATGGTGGTGTCATAAATTGTATTTAAGAAAAAAATATGTGTATTAGTTGAATCTACATTTTCTAAATGCCTGTATATGTTTAGATCCATAAGATCATCTGCCAATAAGTAAATGAAACTTGATATATCAAAAATAAAACGTGTCAGTACAGTGTGTAATTCTACACTGTAATACTGAAGCAACTCCAACATGATGATGAAGCACCTTCAGCTTCATGTGTGTGTAGGAGAACTATGTGGGGAATCTGGATTTTACAAATGAAGGACTCTCAGCATTGCAAGCACACAAATTTGGGAATAGTTGATAGCACTTCACTTGCAAATAATTCTTCTTGCTATTACGCAGATAATCTCATGTCAAATTTTAAATAACATCTGAAGCTTAGCATAAATACCATTTCAACAGGAGTCTCATATTTCTGTTCTATAAAAGAATCAGTTAAATGACACTTGAACAACAATAGCCACAAGTACTGGTTGCCTTTCTCATTTGTTTACCAATAAGGTAACTGTTGCTGCATGCTTTTCTTAATGCCATTTTCTTTCCTTTTTTAGAGTTTCTTTGAAGGACAGTCTGCACCGTGGGATTCAGCTAAGAAAGATGAGAACAGAATGAAAAATAGATATGGGAATATCATTGCATGTAAGTGTTGACAACATAATTGTGCACTTTGTTAACTTCCCTTCAGAACTGGATAAGAACGACCACCAGTCTCATGCTCACACCAGGCTTCCTTTTCTCTAATTAAGAAGATAAAAGTGAGGGAAGATGTTACCTTTTTCTTTTTTTTTTTCTTTTTTTTTTTTTTTTGAGAAAACTGTCAGATTTAATGCATTTTATCAGCTAGCTGTCTATATACTTTCCATCCATATACATGTATATTCCACGGCTAAGGAGAATGACACCTTTAACCAGGACTCAGCTCTAACTGATCCTGTCAGCTTAGTGCAAAAGTGCCCATGATCACATCAGTACCTTGGGTTTTGGTTCTGGATGTTGTAGAAGCAGACAATACTGCTGTTTAAGTATTCCTCAGTAATATTCTCAATAACAGTGACAATTATCCAGACTTAGCCTTTTAATGCTAGACAGACTCAAAGAAAAAAAGTTATAATCTCTATGTTTTATATAAAGATTTGATATAGTAATAACCAAATAATTTGAGGAGATGATAGCATGGTTTGGTGAGTGACACCTAAATCTGGCATTACGAGATTGCAAAGCATTGTGACAAGAGGCTGCACATGAGGAGTGGGACAGAAAAGATATAAAATTCATTACAGTTACATTATTTCCATACTGGCATTGTTGCACGTAATGGGTAAGTTCTCAATGTGCATCCTGGAGATGATCCCTTCCCTGATTTTTCCTTTAAAACCTAAGTGTTAGATGCAGAGTATATTTGTTTTTACCAGCCATACAGATAACCATAAAGCAGGTAAAAACAGAGAATTATGTAGCCATCACAGCATGTCAGAAGTTCTGTAAGCACGAAAATGAAGGATGGTGTTTCAGGAGAAATATTTAGTAATCCTGCTGGAGTTTAGAAATCATATATAACTTCAGGTACATGAGAGAGCACAGGAAGAAGCTGTGCTAATTGAACATTTGGATGACCTGTGGAAGGAGATTGTAGTGTATATGTACAGTGACTACCTTCAACACCTGATATAGGTGCTTGTCCAGGCACAGATCTACCTAGGTTTCCTCATAAATGTATCATATGGACTTAACAGAGAGAAGGGCAGGTCTTCTAGAGAAATCATTCAGAAATAGAGCCATTTGAATGCTTCTGAAGCACCACCTCCAGTAGTCCTCTCTGCAGCACATTTGTAATGAGTCCAGAGAGAACAACTCCTAACTTAGTGACCTACAGTAGGGAGTATGAATAGGCCCAGCTGGGCTGAGATGCTTTACAAATTGAAAACAGCTCTGTAACTTCTGCAGAATGAGAACCTGCAGGAAATGCTGGTGGAGACAGAAATTAAGCAAGAGGTGCTTGTCAAGCAGATGATTTGCCTCATCATTTTGAGTGGACATGTCAGTATTGCTGTGTATTTTGTACCACCTATACTGTGGTACATACCAAAAAAGGAAAGTAAATCTTCTAGATAAATGTTGGGATGGTGCATAAACAAAAAAAGATAAGGTAGCTGGATGTGGATATGCTTGTTTTCCTCCAGCAATATTTGATGTGTCCCAAACTTATTATTTTGTAAGAATGTCGCCATACGTTAGCTGAGTAATGACTAATTGTTTAAGTAGAAATACTGAAGGTATAAGTAAGAATACCAAGAAGTTTTATGTTTATCCTTGTTTAGTGGAATTTTATTTCCAATCCAAGCCAGTTAAAATAGATCTTCTTCTTCAGTCAGGTTTAATACTTTCAATCCCCTCTTTAATGTCATGTTAGCCATTATCTTACACTTTGACACCCTTTGGTTGAAGAAAACAAGAAGTCTACTAGTGCTTCATGTCTGAGGTAATGAAGTGATGAGAAGCCAAGGGAAAACAAGTAAGATATTAGGTTCACAAATCAATGGCAATTACAAGTGATACTGAAGGCTTTCTGAGAGGCCAAATATAACTCAGAGCATTTAGATGTCAATTCACTTGAAATGTCCCCCGTATTTAGCAAAGGGAAAGAGTTGGATAGAGTTATCAGTAACACTGCACTTCCTGTTTATGTGGCTATAAGAGCAAAGATAAGTTAAAATTAAAATCTATTAAAGGCAGTATCTTAAAAGAGAAGCTGAAACAGCCTACACAGTCATCAGTTAAATATATGTATGCAAATGGGGTAGTTGTATTTAATTATCTTATGTGTTTTCTGCTGGATAAATGATAGTTTTTCTCAGAGTCTGATGGTACAGTTTCAGGGGTCCACTTTTTAAGATTTGTCCCAGATAGTTGAATGAAGTATATACCTTAGCTTAAAAGCATTTTAATAATTTGCCCTTTCATGCTATCTTCAAACACTTAAAAATACTGTGGTTGGGATGCCACTCACTATGGGTACACAATTATAATGAAATGTATATTTTTTCTGCAAAGCGTTTAATGTCATTTTTTTTCTGTTTAACCTCTTTGTTTAAATTTTTCCCAAGATACTACTATTACATTATTGCTTGTAGCATTATCATTCTCAGAGGGAACTAAAACAGTAGCACCAAATGGCCAGCATTGCAGGAGGTTGTCAGAATTTCAGTATATTTTATTTTACCCAAGTGATAAGCATTTAATTGGCTACAAGCATGCCCTACTCAATGTACGAGAGTGGCTACAACTTCTGAGCCACTGTATCAAGAAGCTGAATCATGATCACAGTCCAGTTACCCACGGAAAACACGCTTGTTCTTTACTGAACACAAGTTCTTTGTTTTCTCATTAGGAACTAAAATGAACGTGAATCTGTTAAATGAATCTTTCTTTACCTAGGAAAAATTCTGTTTCTGCCATAATTACTTAGAGTTATACAGGGATTTTGGTAAAATGTATTGTTTTTTTCCTCAGGAGAGATCTTGAGATCATTTGGGAACAGAGGTGGATGTTCTGTATTTATTTTTACCTACCTCAATATTGACTAAATGAGAAGAGAATATTGATCACAGCTTTTAAAAGCAGCTAACGATTTTCGGTGAGACATTTATTAAAGGTTTGATTGGCAAAGAATCAGCAAGGCACATCCCAAGAAAGGGTCATTGACAAGGCATGCTAATCAACCAGGTGCTCAAGGGGCTTGTTAGAGATCACAGTCTGCAGGTAACATGTGTTGTAGGTAACATGAGGGGAGCGAGAATGTAATGCTTATATTCATTATCTGGTAACCTTTTCTACAAAGACAAATTGACTCTATCATAACTAATTTTGAAAGCTGAAATGATCGGTGGAAAGTTAAATTTGATCTCCTAATGGAAGGGTATCAAAATAACAATGACATGGAAAAAGAGGGTATTTAAGAGTTACAAAAATTGTCAAGGGCAGCTGAAGTAAAAAGGAAAAAGGTAGGAATCAGTTAACCTAGAGGCTATTTAAGAATCAACATTCATGTTGAAGCATATATGGCTTATGTACCTGTTAGGTTTAAATGTACTTTACATAAGCACAGCATAGACACAGTGACATTTCTTTTTGTGGACTGAAGGATTTCTTTCAGATTACAAGGTGTTGCCATGAAGTAAGGAGTCAACTAGAGTTTTCAAAGCAGTAAAAAAAGGGAGTCACTCTGGTTCCACTGCAAATAAATGGGTACTGAACAGTCCATTACCTCTAAAATTCACAGAACCCTAGCTGAGAATTTGGTACTAGAAAAGATGCACTTGAGAAGAAAAAAGAGCAAAAAGTGATAAGATATAGGTGTAAAGTAACTTCTTTGGTTTTGCTCTATCTGAAGCAAGAGCTATTGCAAGGACAGAATGGAGCAAACAAAGAGGGGAATAAGACACAGGAAATGAAAAGCTACCACTGCATATTATTCAGTTGTATAATTCAGTCAAAAAAAAATAATAGGAAGGTATATTTTTAAGATTTTTTTTAGTGGGAAATATAAGGTTGTTTTACCCATTATGGAACTCACTTGTGTGTAAGTCATTAAATACGAGATTCAACTGGCTAAATATAGACATGTAGTGACCTGGGACATCTGTACAGGATCAACAACTGTGACACAGCACCCATAAGAGACATGTTATTCCATAGTTGCAGATAAAAGCTAGACAGTATGACCTAGTGGTGGTATAAAGTGGCATGAGGTGTTTGTGCTAGACAACTGAATCCTGCCCTAAATAATTCAAGGAATACAAAAGTGGAGATCTTTACTGGCCTGAGTTGTCCTGGTGAGAATGTTTTAAGGCAATGATGCAGGAAGCCATGAAAATATGGAAGAAGACATACCATGAGTCCATGCAAGCTTTATTTCTGAGTCTGCTAACTTTAGCAGAAGTTGTATCAGGTCCCAAAACTGTAGAAGTAGCAGCCATGGCTGGAGCTTAGAAAGTTCCACAGTATCTTTCTGAAGTAAGATGGATTTTTAGGATTAAGATCCTGTGAGCTGAACGTCAGTTCAGAAGAATTTGATAAATGGCTTAATTAGGCAGAGAATAGAAGAGCATTTGGATAAGTATAGCTTGGTAAGATCACACCAGCAGGGATTATGCAATGGATAGTCACATCTCTATAAACTTTTATTCTCAAAAAAGCGAATAAGGAGGCTGAAAAGGCTGACCTGATAAACATAATTGATTTGAATATTCCACCATGTTTGGAAAAACTCATTCTTGAAGACTATTGAATGAAATAATCACAAGAAAATGACAAAGTAAGACCTGTGTGGAATCTCAAGATGGAATTTTGATTCATTCTGGTTTACTATATTTGGTTTTAAACTGTACCCTTTGTTTCTCCCAAGGGAATCCCTGAGAAATAAATGAGGCTCTGAGACCTCTAGTTTCCGAGACTTGGAGCATAAAAGAGGATGAAGTAAAGAATTTTGTGCTTTCCTGTCCTTTCCTTCTCAGCCGTTCGAATATCTCTTGGCTTGTAATTCTAAAATAATGTTATTGTAAGAACAAATTCTCCTATTCTCCCTCCAGGATAATGTGGGCAAATAGCATACTACTTAGGATGAAGTTGAGGATTTAAGTCACTTCATGTTCTTTCATTCATTTAAACTTGAAAAAAATAGCTGTTCAGGACATGGTTGGCAAGTTTCAGGTGTTTTAATGCTTATTTACATTTACAACAAAATAATGGCAGTCATGAATGTCTGTCATCAGCTGCAAGTAATATTAGCTCAGCAGGAGAGCAGCAAAAACAATAATACACGTGTATATAATTAGAAAAAGAAACTCATAAACAAAGCAGCAGTAAAGTGGCTATTAACCATCTCTCCATCCTTGAGATGTACCCTCAGATTGTTTTATCAACAACTTGAGCAGCGTTGTGGAAAAGCTGTTGTGTTTTGTAGCTTTGAACTAAGAGAATCAAGAGGAGCTTACAAAGTCTTAGAGAAGAAAAAGGCCTGCCAGCATACAGATATTCTTGTGCAGAGTGGGGAACTAGCCTCTAGCAGTGTTGCTGTATCATGAAGAAAATGAGGCAGCTGACAGGAAAGTAATTTATGCCATGGTGTTTTGGATTTGAATTTGAAAAAATAGAGTTGGAAACATTTGCATGTTCCTGGATAGATACAGATGACCACAGTGGAGGAAAATTAAGTGACAAAGCCATTGTCTGACTGCTTGGGTTTTGCCATTATTTTGCTTTCTCCCCTACTGAAAAGATAATGGGTTTCCTTCAAAAACTGTGAGGTGGCAGTGTGTCTTGTAGTATAACTTCAGTTTCTTTTGAGTTCTGGCAGAAGCAATTCCAAATGATTAAACCTTTCACAACTTAATGTCATTTTATTGGCAAAAGCAGGGGGTGTCAAGGCAAAATCGTAATTGTAATGGGTTTCACATTAGAATATTTAAGATGTTCACAGTGAAAATTAGAGGGGATTTGGAAAGCCTATGAACGACTAAAATGAGGTTTAAATGTAGATACTGTGTTTTCATGGACAGCCAAACAAGCATGAACTTACAAACGCTGAGGTTTTAGTTTGACTTTAAAGGAATTTTGAAGGCTTTTTTATTGAATGTGTCTTTAATTACTTTTTTTCCTTCTGCATTGTTCCTATTTCAGATGATCATTCTCGAGTGAGATTGCAACCTATTGAAGGAGAAACAAGTTCCGATTACATCAATGGAAATTATATTGATGTGCGTATACTTATGTAGTCAACAAGTTTAATGTTGTGTTCAGTCAAAGAGGGAACTCCTGTTATTCTCACATTATTCATAATTTGTAAGAGATATCACAGCTAATATCAGCTGCTAACATTGTTTAACATTGGAAAGTGCTACCTTTGGAAGCTAGGTGTACACTAAAGGAAAAAAATGCCTCCAAGGTTTTGTCAATGAGTAAATGAAATGAGTCATTTCCTCCAACTGCCACTAGACTGAAACCTTGCCAGCAACACTATATGGCTACTTTGCCTGCTGGTGCTTATATGGGCTAGCAAAATGTTATTTTCACTTTCTGTCAACAGCTTGGCATCATTCCACATTTAAAAGAAAGCTGTTTGCATATTAATGTGACAAAACTCTGTAATGCCTAATGCAGAGATTTGCAGTCTCTTGTCATCTCTGCACTTTTAAGTCGCCTTCAAAGTATATTCTGCAGCTGTTAACCAGTACTTCTAATGCAAGCAAGACATTTCATTAAATATGTAGGCTGTTTAATTATTGAAAGTGGCTTCTTTGTTCATTCTGCATCATGTTAGCTTAATGTTTTACATTAGAATAAATTCTTTAAGAGACAAGGTGTTTTTTTTGAAAGAATGCACTCAAAAGTGGAATTGAAAATCATTAGAAAGTCAATATTCTAAAGCCATAAATATATAGATAGCCAAGATAATAATTTTACTGTTTACATGGAGTACTAGGTGTTAGGCTAAGTAAAACAAGTATTGCTTCATAGGAAACTGTGTCTGCTAAAGATTTCTTGTTCAGCAGTGGCATCTTTGAAAAATGGTGTCACAGTTTGCAGTTCAAATTTAATTACTAGTGTGAAACAGGAATGTAACAGATGTTTTTTCTCAGAACGTGGAGGAACTAAAACCATACAAGAAAAGTAGGTACTTCAGTTTTAACAACCTGAAGTCTGAAAGAACTTTGGGAAGAAACCTATTTCTGTTGGTGTTGATAAGCATGTTCAAGAATCATTAAGCTAAGCACAGATTCCTGCTCAGTCCTTGCTGTTTGAAAGAATAGCACAGTCACCAAGCAGTAAAGGCACATGCGGAAATATATTTAGTTAAATGCCTCACTAAACTCTGAAGGGAGTAATCTGTCATGAGGGACTTCACACTGGGGACTTAGATTTGAATTCACTTGCACCTTTTCTCCAACATTCAGGATTGCTCTCGTTTTAGGCTAGTAGTACTTTCTTGTGTCAGATTTTGATCTGACTCTAAAATATTACAAGATGTGAGTAATAAAGATTTATATCATACACTCTCATATAAAATGCTGATAGATAGTTGCATAGCAACCTTTTTTCACTTATGGGAGTAATAGAGGATGGAAAGAATATTACCCTAAAAACAACAACACTTGAGAAACAAAAAAGTCCTCCCTCATCCTCAGCATAGTTTCATTGCAAAACTTGGAGGACTGCAGGCATCTTCCAAAGACAACTCTACCACAAAAGACAGCATGTTTGTTTATAATCTTGCTAGTCAAGTTTCCATTGGAAACGCTGCTTTCTCTACTACAGAAGCAGCTTTAATTTGGATCTTGCATGTCATTATTAGTAAAGTTGTTGTGTTGTCAGAATAAACATAGTAATAAGGGAATAACACCATCATAGTGGTGTTATGCTGTTATGCTGTATTTTTTCCCATGCTTTTTTTTTTCCCCCTAGGAAATTGAAGTACTTAATCCCAGTCACTGAGGATTAGGTAACACATAGCCAAAAAAACCCCAAAAAAACCCCAAACACTCTGTACCTCTCTGAACACTTCTCAGTTCAGGCTTCTAGCTTTTGGTTCAATGTCATGTAATCAATTCTGTAATTCATGTTATTCTTTCTGTAATATTCAAAGTATCTTCAGTTGTTTTGAGTCTTTCCCACCTTGTATCACTGGACTTCCCCTTGTTCTCTTGTAGAAAGAAATCGCAGTGGAATGCATGCTACAGTCTTCAGTTCTTGTTGATGACTGACCGTCATCACTACCATTAATCAATTATTAACACTCCTACAACTGAATTTATCAACATATTAGTGCATGATCTCAATATTTGGTGAAACTCCCATCACATCAGAAACTCAAATACTATAAAAATGCTACCATTACATTTTGGCAGTCTGTTCAATGTTGCAAAGAAGACATAGAGTATTAGTCTTTAGTGCTTGGCCAACTTGTGATTGAGGTGCTCTTGTCATCAGGAAATGGAGTTATTTTATGTTTTTCCTATTTAGATCAGAATAAGTATATTCATACTAAACCAGTTAGTCAAAGAATTTACCTTCTTTTTTACTGTTCAGAAACAAAACATAAACAACTTGCTATGGGCAGAGTGAACATCATCCTCCCTCCCCCTTCCCCAGTCTGAATGCAAATCTGACATTCTTTAACTGTTAAAAAAGGGATAAGCTTTACAGTCAATAGCAATAGCTGAAGGTGTATCTCAGACTTCGTGCTATTAGCTGCAAGTGCTAGAGAGGATTTCATGCTGTTCATTTTAATCAGAGCCAACAAGGGACTGAAAGAACATGTTACTTCTGGACCCTAATGTGCAAGACTGCAACTCGGGTATCTTGCAGAAAATACATTTGCTTCTTGTTCCACTGCTAACTTACCCTTCCCTAACTGGAAAGAATTTTTGTATCTAATATGTTACCTGTACTGATGATTCCTGAACATGATTCTAAGTGAAGTTTCACTAATAGGAACATAGGCAAAGTATGTATTGCTGACTTTTTTTTTCCAATTTTTTTTAGGGTTATCATAGACCAAATCACTACATTGCTACACAAGGTAAGCTTATCACCCTTTCTTTTTGGTTATGTGAGGCTAAGTGGTTTTGGTACTTGGATTGTGTTCTATTTTCTGTAATATGCATTCTTGCCACAGTCAGTATCCAGGATGGAGTAGGCTCAATCACTTGGGTAGTAGCAAGGAAACTGAATTATCAAGTTTGCAGCTATTTTAAGGAAAATACTCCTTTACCTTTTTGTTGAAGTGGGTTTTGACTAAAAAAAGCAAAATGCATCCTTGTTGGAAGAGGTTACTCAGCATATTGTTACTCGTGAACAAAGAAATTAGTTATTGTAGAAACATTCAATAAACAGAGAGACAATAGTGTCATGAAAATGTATGTTCTTTTAACTGTTCAGTGGTAACTAGGTTTTGGGTTCTTAAAATATAAAACTCTCCAGCTAGCTGGTTTTGGTAGAGGACCTGAAGACATTTAAACAGTGGCAAAGGATTCATAACAGGGCTCTACAGAGATAGTTTTACAGGCCATCATTTAGAAGCTTGCTTGTGAATAAGAACTTATGCTTTTTTCAATACACAAATTAATTTTCAATTTGTACTTGTCTCCAGAGACATAATTTGCACATTCTGATGCATTTCTTACTTATTTTTTGGTCAAGTTCAGAGCTGAAACAAATGGGAAAGATGAGTCTTCTGTGACTGCTTAATCACAATATTGAACAACATGCCAATCTCCTGCCTATGCTTGGATAGCATGCCTGTGAAAATTTGATTGCTCCTCCACTGCTTGGAGGAAATCTTTTCCATAATAGGTAGTCTGTAACAGAGCTTTCTGCAATTCCTCATGGATGTGAAGAATCCGAGCTACACCCATGGATGTTATTTCAACCTTTTAAGGGACCCAGCTGGACTATTGATTCTAATAGGTTCAGAATAATTTTAACGTGTTGGATTTAGAGGTCACATATATTTTTAATGACTTTTTATCAACACAGATAAAATGTTGGCCATGTCAAATAAGAGCTCTTGCTTGGATTTCAGTTGTTTCTTAAGTATCGCAGAGTCTGCAGCCTCCAGTCCTCGATTCCACCAGTGGGAAGCTTCATATATCTAAGTTGCTCTCCACAGTCTCATGTCAAATGACAGTGGGGCAGGACAGAGATCTTATCTCTGGAACCACTTCACTAGTGGCAATATTACACTTTTAGACCAGAACTTTACTATTTTAGAATTTGTGATCTTACAAATTTTCTTTCTGGTGGAGAAAAAGAAGAGAGCCATCTTCCACTTCTGCTACCCACCCGCCATGTTCCTTAGTCCACTGTCTCTACAGACAAGCTAGTGTCCTGGTTTCAGTCAGCCAGGAAAACAGGGACAAAACCACAGCATTTATTAATTGCCTTTGGGTTTTTACACCCTCCTCTCCTAAGAATAAATTTAACCTTTAGCTAACAGTGCTATTGGTTTTCACCTGTAATGGAAACCTAAAAAAAAACCAAAAAAAACCCCACAACAACAACAAACAAAAACAAAACATATATAAACAGTTGGCATTTAGCTTGTAGTAAAACTGTGATACAGTTTTCATCAGGAAGTTCACCAGAAGATCTCCCAGAGAGCTTTCTTACAGACATGTGAGATCCCTACTCAAAGCCTGTTTAAATGCAGTTTCATCATAATCTTTCTCATAATCTTTATAAGAATCATCATAATACTTGAAGAGCAAATACCAAGCTTCAGGTTTTGTACTTTCAGATCTTAAAACCCAGTATGTGATTATGTGTGAATAATGTACCAAGAGTCAGTGTAGCAGATTCACCATCAAGTCCCAACAGTTTCTTTGCCACACTCTTTTCCTGATACGGTGTCAAGAAGGAGAATAAGAGGAGTAGAAACTAACTTCTTTCGAGATGTCAAGGGTATGTGACTGTTTCAGCTGTCAGTTTTGGGGCAGGTCCCAACAGTGTCTCCTGTGTAGGTGCAGATGACTGCACACAGGGATGCATTTCAAGGATGGGGTGATAATAAATAGCCACACATCCCTCCCATGGTGCAATGAGTGAGAAACTGATTCTCTGAAGAATACAAAATTAATTTTTAAATGGGCATACATTTTACAGCAAGCTCAAAATTATCTGTGATGTTTTTTGTGGATTGCACCTTTAATATTTTACATTTTAAGGCCGCTTGGAAAGCAGATTTGTATCTGTAGTTTGGAGTACTGAAGAGCACTGATCTCAAAGGGTTTATGTATTCTGTCCTGTTCTGTCTGTGGCCTAAGAATAATGAGAAAGTTTCTTTTCCTTCCTCTGTCTCAGCTTTCCCATCATCAGAATATGGTTAAAAGTACTCATCTGCTTTTTATAGTTCTCTGCAACATCCCGATAGATGCAGCTGTGTAAAGGCTAGATAGTGTTACTCTCTTGTATCCCAGCTTCCTGACAAAATCTTTGCACAATAGTAATACTTCCAGGAAGATGCTGTCTCTGTCTTTTGCAAAAGTGATAAGTAATCTCCAAAACTCCTTTAAGGTTCTATATTAACTATGAAAGAAAAGGCATTTGTTTCACATGTTAAACAGACTATGCCTTCATATATCCCAGGGAAGTGGTCACAGCACCAAACCTGCCAGAGTTCAAGAAGTGTTAGGACAATGCTCTCAGGCACTTGGGACTGTCCTGTACAGTGCCAGGAGTCAGACTTCAATAAGTTGGACTTCAGGGCATTCTACAATCCTATTCTATGTCTTTCTTACTGGTAAGTCTGTCATGTGCCACAGCCTGCAGTCTAGCCAACAATGTGCATACTCTTAGAACACACTTTAATATAGATATGTATGGACATATCAGTGCAGCACAATAGTTAAGCTGCCTGTTTAATTCCCTTGATGCCTACTTTTCATCCGTCTTTAAATAACTTCTCCCATTCTCCCTTTTCTCCTCCACATCAGCTTTCACAGATGCATATGCCTATTTTTCTTGGGAGAAAAATATCATTATGTGAGTCAGTTTTAAATCTCTGAGGAGTTAGAATGATTGATACTTAATTTTCCTATGTTCTTCTTAAGCTGCATTCAACATATCAAGTGTTAATGAGCAAATATAATTGTTTGAAGTGAAGAAGTGGCAAATTTAATCAGTTTGTAATAGACGACCAATCTGCTTTTAACAGAGCTGAGAATTGCCTAATCACCTGTTTATTAAAGTGTTACTGCCTTCCATACTAACCAGAGTTTAACGTACAGACTCATAGCTTTCCACCTTGGCATTCATAGCATCCTACTGCTAATATGAATTGGCGGTGAAACATTTTTTAAAAGACTTTCCTAATGGAGGCTTTCTGACCTAAGAATCAAAAAACATTTTGCTTCCATTTTTAAGAGTAATGCATTAAGAGTGTGCAGTTTCAATTATGAAATTAATATCAATTTTCTTTATCTGCTAAGTATAATGTGGGTGATAGACTGAATTTACGACTAAGAAAGACTTTTTGTGATCTGCTGTAATTAGCATCAACAGATGGGATCCACACCTGAGTCACCATGACTAAAAAGAATCCCTTGTCAAAAGCCAGCATATTGGGTCATGCAGAACCGGCAAGCTGGTGCAATTTAAAGCTCATTATTTTGCTTTATATATCCCTTGTTCCCATGGATATAATTTTTTTTTTAATAGCAGAATATCAAGCTCTTGTATGATCTGTTCAATTTACGGGCAGCTAGGTTTTTTTTAACAGGAGATAGGTAATCAATGAAAATTAACCGGGTCCGTCAGTGAGAGCATT
Organism: Formicarius rufipectus; assembly: GCA_013399695.1. Classification (NCBI taxonomy): domain Eukaryota; kingdom Metazoa; phylum Chordata; class Aves; order Passeriformes; family Formicariidae; genus Formicarius; species Formicarius rufipectus. The sequence continues at coordinate 293,329 of VXAU01003306.1, read as the reverse complement.
AGGTTGAAAATCTGTAGAGTACTTATTCTCACACACACTGCTGGATGTTCTGACTCTTGTATGACTCTTGATCTTACATGTCTAGCCTTGATTACTAAGCAGGAAAAAATAATTGGTTTTGTATTCACTTGTTCTGTGAGCCCTGAAATTCATGTAGTTAACTGAGCTATGACTTAGCTTCTTTTAGGTTTTGTGTGCTTCCTCCACTGCAACACCTGCAACTAAATTATGAATGACAAACAAATGTTAATACAGTTCTACAGCATCACTCATTGCCATTTTCACCACAGCTGGTTTTCAAGCAGATCAGTCACATGTGAAACAGCATATACTCACATGCAACTTGTATGTCTTTGTGTATAAACTTTGTTCATTTGTGCATCTCAGACTTTTGACTACTCCTCACAGTTCAGATTGCCTCTGCTTGCCCTAGCGTGCAGAGGAACCAGATCTGAGAAGTTTTGTGGAAATAACTCAGAGCATGTCTTAATGACTGTAAAAAGCAGCTCTTGAAAGTAAAGCAATCTTAGATACAAGAGCCCAATGAAGCCTTTCAGTTTTTTTTTAGTTTTGTTTTGGTTTTTGTTTGTATCCAGTTCTAAAGTGGATGCTAAACTGCTTTCTGTATTGCTTATTATCCAGACAGACATCAGTTTAAGTTTCAGTCAGGACAAGTTTTTTAGGTATAAGTTATAAACTTCTGGAAATAAATATTTACAGTGGAAATGTTTACAGTCTTCACTGCAACAGCATAGACTTGCCACTGTAAAAACCCCTTTCATATTCCTTCTCTTTTCTGCAAAATACTTGTCTTTCTTCCACCCTGCTGTATATGTTGTTTATTTTATCAAGGATTTTCAGAAACAAAAATACAGTTTCTTTCAAACTGAAAGTTCCCTTTTAGGCATCTGAAGCAGAAATACTGCACTAAATAATAATACTCAACTTGTTTGGCATGTTTTTTGTTTTTATGTTGCAAAAAGTTGTCAAAACTACAGCTCAACACTTCTCTTCACAAAGAAACTTTTGTTTCTGTGATTTTAGCATTCAGATGAATATTAACATTTGAAATTACTTCAGGGAGAAATGAATAACAGCCAAGCAAAATAATTCTACACAATTTTTCAGCTTTATAGATGCTGTCATTTTTTGGAGGTTGTAGGACTAAAAACAGGCCAGCTGTTTTCCTGATATATATATATATATAAAAGAAGTAATTGAATTCTATGTACTTGTATTAATCCTGCAGATTCAACTGTGTTTGATGCTGTCCTTTACTTCTTAATCTTTAAAACGTTAAAAAGATGGATGAAGTCATCTGTCTTCAGTGAGGGAGTTGAACCTGTTCACCTTTAAATAGGTGGAGCTTTTTGAAACATGTCCTTCACCTGTATGGCAATAGTGGTGACAAATGCCAAAGATGACCCAAATGCATACAGAAATAATAGACCCTTTACATGTGGTTAGGTTATATTGTGAAACCACATGGCAAATTCACCTTCACTCTCTTGCTACCATTTCCTACGAAAGGCTGATGATAACAATTACAACATTTGAGCATCTTTTAAACTACTCTTGAGGACCAAAAGAGAGTGCATACTAAAAGTTGGTAACTATCAAAGTCCACACTTTTTAACAGTTGCCACTTTATTGTATATGAGAATAACACAGTTTCTCTGCATCTTTTTTTTTTTTTTTTTGTAATAGGAGATTCTAGGGAAAACTGCCAGAATAGTTATTTTTCACCATTTTCATGATTTGTGTATTTTTCTGCCATTGTCTTATTTAGCTCTGTGTTTGTTTTGTTTGTATAGGGAGTGAGACAGCCCTGATGCTCTCCATTCAGCGTAGGAGGCTGTAAATTCAGAACTAGCATAGTTTACTAAGAGATACAAGGTTGACTTAGGCTTTGTTGTGGTGTGTCATTTCTCTGAATCTTTGTCTATAGACCAAATGAAATGAGGGTATCATTAGAAGACTGCTGATAGATTCATTACTAGGTGAAAGCACTTACGTTCGTCACGGGTGGCTATATTTTGCATAGAATACATGCCCTCTCTAGATGTGTTATAAATAGTTACTTAATATTTATTTGCCAATAAAAATTCCCATGCAGGCTGTTCTTTCACTTGCTCGTTAATGCAGCTTGTGAAACAACAGTTTGAGAAACTGATGATTTTCTTGTAGTGGATTGTCAAAACTACAGAAGAGGGAAAAGCAGTTCTTCCTGTCCTCTTCCCCTCCAAAGACTGAGCAGCAGTAAATCAGATGTGAAGGTCTTCAGAGCATTTATAAATCTCTGTCTCAAAGACAAGATACTGCTTTGATTCCTCAGTTGTGAAATGAGTCTGGAATAGTTACAACAGACCTTCGCATATGAGAAGTAAGAGAAATGAGAAGTTACTGTAAATAAGTAGACAGAAGTGAATCAGGCAAAAAGAAATGTTTCAAGGTTGTAATGTAAAAAATAGAAGGTTGTGTGAAAATTAATGTATTTATTCTCTTTAAAATAATGTGACTATAAATATATTCTGCAAACAACAAAGTTACGGTCTTCCTGAAACTGAAGAGCTGAGCAAACCATCTTTGTGAACTGAACACTTTCAGAAAAGAACATTATGGAGGTAACCATGTATTAGTGCTGCTCAGACTCCTAATAACCTATATTATATACTGGAACCTGGGGTTTTCTTTGTCCAAGGAAGATGTATACAACATCAGCCTTACAAATTAACGTACATATCTGTACATTTGGGGAATGCAGATTATGAAAAATTGGTATTTGATGAAGAATCAGTCATAAACTGGGCTTGGTAGGGAGGGTACCTAGCACCTTTGACAGAGTGCTGTTAACAGGCCTGTTAATCAGTGAAGCCTAATGCTAAAGCAGAAAAAGGTGCACAGAAACATTGTTTGTCAGGAAAATCACAGTCAAAGCATCTTCTTTTCTGTGAAGTTTACTTTGAGCTGGTCTTCAGCAGCCTGGAGGAAGAAGGCTTTTCTCCTTCTCATTTGCTGGGGGGAAAAAAAAAAAAGCCGAGCTGGAGCAATTTTACAAACAGAATGCATCTCAGAAACAGATGTATCAAGAAACAAATAAGGCAGCTCTTTTTTTGTCTTGTCACCATATCCAAATCTTTGAAACCTGTCATCTTTATTATGTATCCTTTGGTGGCAGCTGAAATCTCTGTGCGGATATGGCCACCAGTGCACGTGACAGTATGGATGATTTTGAAGCACTGCTTTTGGAAAAAAGAAAATATGCAGGCTTATTGGATTAACTTATTTCCCTGTCCATCTGTATTCTTCCATGCAGTTGCATATGCAGATATAGGCTGTGGAGCTCCCCTCTGCTGCTGCTAATCCCCTTCTGTTGCAAGCATGGTCATGTTGCTATGTCTGTACCAATCACAAATACAGGCGGCATGTTACAGTGGCTTTCCTTGTTTACGGTGTACACCAAATACTGCAGACACCCATAAAATATAATGAAAAGATTGAATTAAAATGTTAGTATTTTCCTTTCCTACTTGAAATGGTGAAAATAACATGTGTGCTCCCCCAAAAAATAACAACAAATAGTGATGAGAGAATTTATTGTCACATAGATTTCATTTTTACCGTAATTATCTTGATATTAAAAGGAAAAATATCCAATACACATTTATTTTTGATGACTTCTATATGTATCTTGATCTGAATAACAGTTGTTTGATACTAACTATTTCTATGACTGAGGAAGAAATGTATATACTGATGTTCTCCAGCCTTAAATAGAAAAATATATGGTGAGTGATATCTCACACTCATGAGATATCTATCAGGACAATAAATTATGACAATTTTTTTTCTAACATTTTTACTTATGCTTTAATGTACACTTAATTGTCTTGTTTGTTCCTCTAGGTAAAGTGTTCATGTTAATGCACTTAAGCACTCAGTACAAGTTTAAAAAATAAAGCATCTGAATATCTTACTCACATGCATGAGCAACATTCCTTCACAATAAGGTCCTTGGGGAAAAATAAAAGAAACAAGTAGCCAAAATGAACTCATATTTTTCAGCTAGAGAATAGTGATGATTTTATTACATCCTGATGCTTATGATTGACTCAACATGAAAACAGAAAGTAGAAATGCAAAAGACTAATTAGGTTCTTTTGTCTGTTCCCTAAGGAACCTTCTACTGAAGGGGATAAAATGATCTTAAACTTTTCATCCATCATCAAAATTGATTCTGCATTACAACTTGATATGAAGAACCCAGTCCAACAAGTCAATTACCTAAAATTTTTGTTTTGGAAATGTTAGAGGCAGCATATTTTTTACAAAATAAATTCTCTATTTGTTAGCCTTCCCAAGCTCAGATGAGCTATTTAGAACAAGTGATTAATAGGTATTCATATTTCCATGATGCAAATCAGCCTTATTGAGAAATATGCACAAATTAGAAACAAAACCAGCTTTCCTAGTGGAAAACACTGATTCAGCTAAACTGAAACTTTCTGTTGGACTGCTTTCACAAAGACAGTTGAGGTTCGAACTGTGGTCTCAAGGCTTCTGGAATAAGCCTTCAGTCAGAGCTGTGACCTCAGACAATACCTCATGTTGCTATTTGATCTGCATCTCTGTTTCCCAGACGAGTCACCTACTGTTCTCCAGATATGTTCAATTTTAGTTAAACAACAACAGTACTAATTGTACTACACAGAGAGAAAGAAGGTCCATGTGGGAGTGAGACCTGTTTCTCTGTAGCCCATGCACTCCACCAGAAAATACATCAAAGTCTCTAATTACAATTACAGTTATTCAAAGTATACCTGTTTCATAGAAGAAAAAACTGAAACACATTCCCTGCAAGTCATTGTCTAGCAGTTCTATCTTAAAAGCTGCGAGGCAAACATTCAAGGCTCTGGCCTTAATCAGCTATTCCACAAAACCCTCACTTAGGGAATTCCTAAGTCCCAGGAGTCCTACATGTAATACAAAATTTGAAAGATACTAGATTTATCCAGTCTGAGAAGATGTTAATGAGAGGAACAGACCATTTGACATCCTTGCTGTGGAGCAATAAAATTACATAAAAGAAAGAGTTCTTCAGTTATACTGGATGAACAACATTAAAGTACAACTACACTGTTTTGATGTTTGGGGTTTTTTTTAGTTTCCTGCAGTTGCGATCAGAAAAAGCAGTTTTCTTGAATACCATAAGGGTACATTCATGAATGTTAGTACTTTGTACACAGCTTTTATTGCATTCAGCTTTGCCTAATCTCAGGCTAACTGCATAAATCTGGACCATTTCTGTTGCTGCCAGTTCCTCTGTTCCCAGCCTGCAGTACTTCTGTGAGTAGTCAAACAGTGTTATGGAAATGTGCTATTTATTCTTTGGGAAACCATATGACATTTTCATTTTATTTTATTCATATAGAACAAACTGAGCTAGTATTGGAAATTTAGCTGTGCAGAAATGTCAATCAATAAGTGTGTAACACTTTATTAGATGGAAAGTTAGCTGGCAGCATTAGCTGTAGTGTTATAAAAATGTCTTAAATAGCACCTGTCAAGAGTGCACAAATAAAGTGTGGTCTCAGACTTAAAAATAAGTGCAGCAATGATTTGTTTCTGAACATGGTGGAAATACTAATGTGGAACAGAAACAGGTAGGATTATTCAGAAGTGGTAGAAGCCGGTATGTTTTAGTTGCTGTGTAGTATACCAAGATTGTTCAGTTCATTCAAACCCTACCTTGCTTCTGTTGTCTTTCAGGGTATGTTTGGCTTGTGACTGGAAGGGACATGAACACCTTTTGTGTATTCATGGGCATTTAATATGTAATGCACTCTGCTACAGTGGAGTTCTGGTCCTGGACTGGGATTTCTAGACAGTACCATAATGCAGACAAAATAAGGTACTGAGATGTGCACTGTTCCAGCCCAGTTAGATCTGTATCAACAAAGAAAAGAAAATGCTATATGATATTCCAGGGAATAAATACTATGTCTCCCCATCTTACTAGCCACCGAGTCACTGTAGAATAGGGTTAGAGGAGATGCCAGCAAGAGAAATGATCCAGCTCTAGCTAAGGGTTGATGTGTATGTTTATCTACGTACACTTATAAAATATGTATTTTCAAAATGATTATCTGGTTTTATGAAATTAACAACTTTAAAGCAAAAATACTCTGGAATAATCAATTTTGTCATTCTCAAAGGATATATATTTTTAATCATCTCTTTATAAACTGAGAATTTAGAATAGAGAGATTTTTTATCTGTGAGGCACTCTTCTATATTCCATAGAACAGTAGGACTCTGGCTCATCTCTACTGTACATTGTAAATAGCAATGTAAATAGCAAAATTTTCTTTTTACATTTGGAAAGAGAGAGGGAATTTACAGGTCTGTCTTTTCTTCTTCCTGGAAGAGGTCTGTAGTGCTGACTCCTTAAATACAGGAGGAAGTGGTATAGAAAGCCAGCCCAAGCACTGGTCAGTCTCATGGGAGCTATAGGTAAAATTTCTACATGCTCCTCAGTCACTTAGTAATCTAAGCCTCATTGAAAGTTAATGGGACCTGAAAGCACTTTGAACATTTCATTTTGTGAAAGCCAATTTTCACATATAGCAATGTGCAGGCAGCAGGGCTTGCTGACTGGCTAGCTGGATGCAGGTAGGATTTAGTTTGTGCTTGAAAATCAGCCAATTACTATTCACCGTGCTGTCGCTTGGCTGGTAATAGGGGAAAGCTGTGTTTTTTCAGAGCAACACTGCACAGTGTGGGATTAGTCCCAATAAAGCATTTCAGCTTACTTTATAAGCAGCATTTTCCTGAAATGTCAAGCTAACAAGATTCAGTCAGATCTGTTTCTTACTGACAACTCATCTAAGTAAGGAAATAATGAAAAACACATTTTAAATTCATATCTTCATCCTGATTAACCCACTTGAGTATAGCTAAGGTGACTTACTGTGAAATAGTGTTGCTGCATACTATTTACTTGGGGGTCTTACATTATAAGGTGGTATCATTGCAAAAGGCATTAAAAAAGAAATGGTGGACTGGCTACAACTCAGATACAGATTCTGCATATATTTGATGTGCATGCTATATTCTGAATTCTAGGTTAAAACTAACATTAGGAGAAAAGGAACAATGTATTTGTTTGGGAATTAAATTGATAGACCTTTTTTTTACAAAATCATCTTTTTTCTCTACCTATGAGTTAATTATTGCCTCAGCAAACAAGTGCCTTCTCTGTATGCAATCTCTGAATCTACTAAAATCAAGAAATTGTTAAAATAAGGTCTAAAACTGAGGGACAGATTTTTTTCCATACCTCACATAACAGTAGCCACAGCCTCAGGCTTCCTTGCTGGCTTAACATACCTATAGGGACCCAGCGTCATTGGTAGTCCATCCACAACTTTGTTTATTTCTATTTTGTCCAAGACAAGAGCAATTTCTAAGAAAGTTTTATCAGGAAATCCAACATAGTTGTATAATTACAACATACCCCTGATGAAGATGATGTAATAATTAATATTTGTAAAGAAAAAGTTAGAAGGTGCTTTTCAAATGCCGCCACAGTCAACGCTGTAACTCTAAGAAATAAAGGCATAGAAGCAAGAATGTGTTCGTTTCAGATCATTACAGAGGGGTTGTTTAATTTCATTGAGATTTGTTAGTGTACAGAATGTGTGTGGCTGGAATCTGCAGAAGGAACAAAAAGTCCTTAATACTGAAGTATGACAGCTAGAAACCATCAATTAACAAATAACACTGAAACGTTTATGGCCAAGTTTTGCCAGTACACGTCTATTTCCTTTTAGTGTGCTAATTTTTATAGTGATAGACTTCAGTAAGTAAACAGGTGGATGGCACAGGGGTACATTTTACCCTTGGCGCTGTTTTAGTTTCTGTAACAGACTTGGGAGGACTTGAATTAAAGCATTAGAAGACATCCATGTTGTATGACGTGATTCTCTTTCATCATTATTTTCTTGCAACCTAAAAATACAAAAGACTGATCTGTATGCATATGGGTATCTGTTGGTGAGCAGCAGGCCCATATGGTTTAGTGCTATCTTGACCACAGTTTTGTCTCAGGTTTCAAAATTATTCACACAATGGGAACATATACAATGTGCCTATGAAAGTATTCTTGTGTAAGCCTTTAAAGTTAATTTAAGTGTATATATTATGGTAGAAAACAAATGTCTAAATCTATTTTGAGACAAGTTAGGGCAGAAACACTGTATGAGTTTTTGAAGCTTTTATAGCACAGCTTTGTTCTGGACTTTGCTGGCCTCCATGGAGGCACTAAACCTTTAAGAACTCCTGGAAGCACGAATGAAAGGTAAAGGCATGCTACCATAACTATCCAACAAACATGGTGAAAACTGTTCTAGACAGATTATCAGCAGTTGATCAGATCCTCAATGTACCTTCCACTCAGAAAGCAATTCATTTGGGGAGGGCGGAGATGATCCAGCAACAGCTGTGTGGCCATGCAATTACAAAAAAAATACTGAACCAGCAGTTTATCTTGCTAGTTGGCTAAGTCAGCACAACTGGAATCTGTACCTTTTCTTTATACTAAGCTGACTATTTTAGATAGAAAGATGAACACAGCTTACTTTATGAAAAAGTAGAGTCCAATCTTATATTCTTTAGCCTATACCCAGTCACATACAGAGGTGTCTAGGTTTGCAGATCTGCTTACCAGTAATGAGCTTTTTGTGAAGTAACTGGGAGGTTAACAGAACGAACACTCATGACAATCTGATACACATAATGATACATCTGCAAATTCCTATTGGTAAAATCTTGGACACATTGCCTTATTGGGAAAAAAATTTGTTTAAAAATGTATTTAAGTTACAGGAGATGCTCCCTTGCGTAGTCTGTGAAATACTCTGTAAGGTATCCTGCTATCAGCTATGTCTGTCCCAGAAAAGATGTTTATTAGGAGAATAAGAGTTCTTGAACTTCTTAATCTACTAGTTTTTAGTCTCCTCTCCCAATATATTTTCCCCCTCTGGTTTTATGCTTTCGTGTGTATTTTAGACAATCTCTGCAACATAATGAGTTTGGGATTTTTAGACAGTGTAGTTGCAAAGGGAATCATTGTTTCTGGGCTTGTTGTTGCCATGCAACCATATCTCTTAATAAGAAAACACTGTGTCTCAAGTTCATTTTGAAGGGAACGTACGTAGTAAAGATTGAGGGCTAAAATGCAGCTCCCTCTAGATAGGCCTATTTGCTAGTTGTCCTTCAGTGGTCAAGTTGTAGGCAGTCACAGTAGCAAGCAGCAGGTTTGGCTTTAGTAAACAGTGAAGACAGTTGCCATTGCTATGAGAAACTGCAGTAACCATTAAGTGAAGGGAGCATTTTATGACCAGCTCTTCATGTGGTGTGGTTGCAACTACTCACTGAAAGGAGGTTTTTTGCACCCTTTTCAAGATGGAATTTAACTGCTGCAAATATGAATCTTGAATCTTGTCACTCCGCTACCTCTATCAGCTCATACTTATGGCTCCCACTACCCGTGTGCTGTCCCTCGGGAGCCTTTGGAGCTTAAGGATATCTATTAATTTTCTACACGTTTGTAGCTTTAATATCTATCATTGAGCTTGATGGACCAAATGTTAGATTGTGGATTTGATATTCTGTGCTAGAAAAATGTTTTAGAAGCTATTTGCGTCTTAAGATGCTTGCTTTTCTAGAAATTGAAAAGTTACCCATAGATTTACAAGTCCCATCTGAGTAAGTGCCAGTACATTTCAGGATTCAGGTTTTACCTGTTTCTTGCTGTGCTTGCCTTCTTTCCTGTATTCTGGGCTGGTTCATCACTTTCAAATTGATTGCAGACCCCGGTAGCAATACTAGTTGTTCAAACTGGGTCTCACAATAGCAAGCAAAAATAGAGGCTCTAGAAAGCTCTGTGTACAAAAGCAGTTTCTTAGGAGTTTAAACCATTCTTCAAAGCTGTGTGATGTTCTATTTCCTAATCTGTTTGCATTCCCAGAGCAGCAACTAACAACTGCTGGTAATACAACTAATGGTTGTGATATATACAAACAGTCATTTCTGTTGAGTTTTTTCAATAATGCATTTAATTAGCTGGGGGTTTGGAGGGCTGACTCCTTTTTCTTATTTTGCTTTGTTTTTCATCTTCTGGTTGCAGTACGTTGCTGATCTCTTGTTTTTTCACAGCAGAGATCTTTGATACCAACTACTGTATTGTGGCGCTAATGGGGTACGCCGCAGGCTTACTCTTAGGTAGCACAGTACCTTCTCTTCAGAACTACTCCTTCTGCAGGGGGGCAGCTGCTGAGAATAACCTTTCTGTGTATTGTGCAGATGACTGTTAAGTTGATGTTTAGAACAAGTATAGCCTCTTTCTCTCCCTGCCATGAGTCTCTGGAATCAAATTTTTTCCATTCTTTAGGACCATAAATCCTCCAAACCTACCTAGCCTCTAGTGCTTTTCAATCCCCACTGGAGACAAATAATAATTTATTAATGGGTCAGAAAATAATTTTTAAATGTCAAAAAGTCAAAAAAAAGGGGGTGTAGAAGAACTACTTTGTGAGACTTTAAGGTAGGTTTTGGGATGGGGGGTTTTCTTTCAGTGTCCCGAATGTGAAAGAAGTTTGGAGGCTACATTTAAGAATTGGAGATGAAAACCAAGAAATCATGTAAAAATTCGTGAGGAGGGCAGGAAATCCTAGAACGCACATTTAATTATATTAATCTCCTCATTTGGATAGTAAGAATGAGAAGAGCGTATTCAGCACTGCAGAACAGGACATTTCTTCTAGAAGTACTTTCAGAATCAAGCTTGAAAGACTTGTCAGAGCTCAGGTCTGACCTGAAAAAAGCTGCCACTTTTTCTAAAGATTATTTTTTTCTTCATAGAGAATGACAAATTCAAGATCTACAGGAATAAATTAGTGTTTAGGATCTCTTCTCAATTGTAATTTGTGATTTCAGGATTTGAAATGTTGGAATCTTTAAATCATGACACAAATTATTCTGTCTGTAGGGAGAAAAAAAAATCAGTAATAAAGTCTTGCAGGTTATTCCAGAGCTGTCAAAAAGAAATGACTGTTACAAATTAGTAGGGCCTAAATGTCTTGTATCTCAAGTGAATTTGTAGGAAAGAAAACTGAATTAATACATAGGGAAACTTGCTACATTGCTCCTCAGTTCCTCAAAGATTCTAGCTTCTTACAAGGGGAAAAGAGAACTGTGTAGACAGAGCCTTTCCTGCAGTGGCACCAAAAATAGAAATTTCTTGAAACATTGCATAGTCCAATAGAGACAGAACACAGTGGAGCCATTTAGCAAAAAAGAAAGGTGTCCAGTTTTGCAGCCACAGCATTGGCTTGAATTTAGTAATTTCAGAAACTGTAGTTTTAGATTCTGACCTTCTGACAGTTGTCATGTTTTAACAGTCTTAGCTTCCTGTTGTTTTACATGGCTTTTGCTCCTGTTACATGAACAACCAAAATAAAGACAGATTGGGTGACCACAAGAAAACCTGTAAAACTTACATGCGGCATTTTTAAAGACAGTTAAATAAGGAGAATGTGTAAATTCTTTAAATTAGCTATGCAAAATAACATTATCATTTGGAATTTCAAAGTGTTCAGAGTTTTAGACTATCACCATTCTTTTTCATAACTATGCGTTCTAAGTAAGTTACCTCATAGCTGTGGTGTTACTTGCCCAGTGAATTGATTTTGGCTTGCCTATAATATCACAGTCACAAAGTCACAGAATTGCTTAGTTTGGAAGGGCCCTTCAGTTATGATCTAGACCAACCCCTCTGCCATGATAATATAGTAATAGAATATGACTACATTTTCCATTAAATACTTGATTTCAAGAGTGAAGATTTTATTTTTGAAGTGAGCTCAAAGTATCAAAACATGGGTGCCAAACTACCCAAATCTGTCAATGTATGGTTTTGTAATGCTTTAAGAGTGTTTCCTTTTTTACTAAAGGAACATTTAGGCCAATACATTATCCAATTATTCTCCAATTAGCTGAATTAAGTCATTGCTCTAAAAAAGCCTCTAATTGTTTACTGCAGTGTAACAGTTCAGTAATGGATTCAGTATGGATGTTAAGTTTATAGTTTATATTGTTTATTATTATTGGCTCAGTGATTTTAAAGCAATGGTTTAAAATCAGGGTAGTACACTGAACATGAAGGGTAGGATATATAGGCTAGAACCAGACAGGACCAAACATATGCAAAGTGATGTGGTTCTCCACATTTTCCATTTCTGTAGCATTTCCTGAGGGCTGGTACCCAGCTTCAGCATGGTGCTGGAGGAAGCCCAGTGTGTTCATCTACAAAAGTGCACAGGTTGTTGGGGAGAGCACTGCAGAGGACACTCTGCCTTGGCATGTCAGGTTTCTTTACCTGTTTGCCCACTGTTTTGCAAAGTGATAGACGGCTAAAAAAAAAATAAAAAATAATTTAAAAAAAAGGTCTCACTTCAGGAACTACAATTCAGGAGCTGGGCTAAATTGATGGATAGTGTATACTAAGGAAAATATTATAAACCAGGAAAGGCCACATAGTCCATTGGGGCTCATTTCATTCCAAATACTCCTTCCTGAGGTTATCATCCAATTGTTAAAAGAAAGAGTAATGATACCTGTTTTTTGTAATTCCACTTCTGGGTATTATGGAGATAAATACCTAAGTACTGGAGAACGAACTTTCTTTCAGAACACTATTTCAGGGGGAAAGTACTTAAATGCAGATAGGTGGGATGACAGAAAAGAAATTGATCAACCCTAAATGAAAAATATGATGATAGTGATATGAATATACATGTATAGTCATGGTTTCTCAAAATTTCCCAGAGACAAGCTTCTAATCATGAGACTTTCAGATAGTAACCTTTCATTTGATTTATTATTTCAGGACCAATGCAGGAGACAATATATGACTTCTGGAGAATGGTATGGCATGAGAACACAGCCAGCATAATCATGGTTACTAATCTCGTAGAAGTGGGAAGGGTAAGTGATTTTTGTACTTAAAAAGATGAAAGTCATCCAAGGTGTTTGCTTTTGGAGTTTGCTTTTGGAGATTAAATAACAGACCAACAAGATGCTTATATACTAAGTATAGAACATAAAATATTTACAACTGTCTGTGCTAAGAGGCTTGTTATCAATTATTTTTAAACATGCCTTGGATGCTTCACTTTGATAGCATACATGCAATGAAAAAGTAACTGATAAAGCTGCATTATGTACAGCAGAGTCTGCAAAGACTGCCAAAGAGAAAAGGTGTCATATTGTTGTACATATCTCAGATATACCATTTATATTAAAGAAGTCAAGGAATTTATTGAAGAACAAGGTACAGAATAATTAGATAAGGTGTGAAATGACTTCATAGTATATTAGTCTAAATGAGTCTGGTTTGTTTGGATTTTACTTCCTATAAGTAAAGCTTTCTGGACTAAACAAGGAAAAAATAGTTTTACCCATTTGTACACTAAATTTATTCATCAGGAGATTATCTTCAGGAGCTGGATAGTAAAGGAAAGCTTGAGTTACCTGGTTGATACTGTATACTTCTCTTTCTTTGCTTGATAACTTCTCAAGTAAGCCTCCTACTCAAGTCTTTACAGCTAATTTTGTTTTCAACAAGTATTGAATGGAACCTTTTTCTTTGTTTCTCACAACTGTCAATAACTGAGTCTTTTCATTTACTTTGTCTATGCACTGGTGTCTTAGTTCTCATCTGGGATTTTTTTTCAAGAAAATTTGCTTGGGAACTCAGCATATAGCTTTCATTTGGAATGAAAAAAAAAAACAACACTGCTTTTATGAGAACTATTGCAATTATTGTAAATCGAAGTGTTGAAATAAGAAGTCAAGTGCACACATCTCGGTGTGAGCCACATGGTTTTAAGAGATGTTTTTAATTTCATGCTGGTGGAGTGTCTGATACCCCCTCTGCCCTGTGGCATTTGCATGAGGAGAGACAGCACTGTTTGTGTGGTGTAAGTTAAAGTCCTTTTTAGCAAGTCCAATTTTACAATCTCAGTTTATTCTTCCATATGTCCTTTGTCAACTGATAACATAAGTCCTAACATTTAGGTATCTGTGCGCTCAAATCTGCTAACAGATCAGGTGCCAGTATTATTTTTAGTTATAGAAAAGATGGTGGTTTTGACTGCAATTAACACCTGCTACAGGAACACATGTACAACTAATTGTAGAGACAAAAAGGGATCATGGAGGCCACTTTAACAATTCAGTCCCTTGAGCAAGGAAGAAGGTAGGAATAGCTGGATGGTCACGTATCAATTCAAAATGGATGATTTTTAAGAATAGGAAGCTCTCCAGAAAACCTCTTTGTTAAAGCTTTATACACATTCATAAGTACCCAAGCAGACAACTTTAAAAGGGATGTTTTCAGGGTATGAATAAACAAGCCTGAGAACAGAAATAGCATACTGCAGGAAACCACATAGTGTTTGCCTAAAGTCAGTATTTGAAAGCGCCAATTAGAGTGAACTGTCGGGTGTCAGCCAGGGAGATGCCAGTCTTGGTGCCAATGCTGGCAGCCTCCTCTCTCAGCATTTAGGTACACAGCACATTCCCTTAGCAGCAAGTAATGGTTTGTGCCACCATGGAGATTTCTTCACGGTGCAGGAGTCCTAGTGGGATACAGATCTGTGGCTTTGTTGTTTCTGGCAGTGGTAGAAATGACTTTGTTCTCACTTTCTCTGGAGACCGCATAGGTGAGATCAGAGAGCAGAAATTGAAATGAGCTTTTAAGGGAATGAAATTGTATGAGCCACAGAACAATGCAGTCACTCCTCCATTGGTGTTTTTGTAACACTCCCAGAGCTGGAACCATCGGCAACAAGGAGGCAAATTACAAACACACCATCTGTCCTGCAACCCCTAACACAAGCTCTGTGCCACCTTGATTAGTAATGATTTTAATGGGCCTTTTGGTAGCATTCCTGTAGGGCAAACTTTATAACCTCAAACTTGAGCTTTCCTGTTTCAATTGCTGTTGCTGGTATAAGATTTATAGGGGTTTATTATTTTTCCTTTTTAACCCTGTTGACCCATTGTAAGCTGAGGAGGAAAATTCCTTTATATTTTCAGGAAAGAGGGATATCTATTTAACATGTTTGCCACACAGTGTATTGCCTTCATGAATTAATCATTGAGGGGGCGTATGTGTATTTGTTTACCAGCACTGGCTGGATAGTCATTAAATCAGTGCTAGGAACTTGCTTCTTGCCCTGGAGCATTATGCATCAGGACTGTTTTAATTGCGGGTGGAGGAATCACCATGAGGCTGTCCCTAATGCAAGCACCTGCTGCAAATGACTCAGTCCCCACATTACCCTCCAGCAGGGTCCGGGTACATCTGCCAATATCTGTCATTATCTGAGGCACGCTTGTCAAAACCACACGTCCCTTTAAGCTCTTGTGTGTTTCAGCAAGGGACCCTTGTCAGTGTTTCTGGCACCTGCAGACTGCTGTGCACCTGGTATTTAAATGGCACCGAAATGTGTTTTGATTATTTTCTCTCTTTAATGAACCCACCTGAGGGACATTTAGCTCTTTATCTAGTAGCCCGTTACCCAGTCACTCACATTTACACTGCTCATGTCTGGAAATTCAGAACTCGCTTGTGCTGTTACACTAACCCACCTGCCAGAAGCCTTATCACAAAATCTGCAGAGCTCCCTAAGGAGACTTTTGTACTGATAATTTCAGCTAATGATTTCTAAACATATTTAGTCAGTTTTATGAAGACCTCATTAGAATGTGACTGTTTATTAAAATCCTAAATGAAGTCTCACAGTCATTTAGGAAAACCATTGCTGAATCGCATGAACAGTTCTTTGATAACAGATAATGAAGCAGCGTTTAGTTTGGATTGGCCTAAGTTGGCATAAGAACTTTTACAAAAAAACCTTAAACAAGTAAGTAGCCCTTGAAGAAGCCTTGATGAAAAAGTCCCTATCTTCTTCATGCTGTGGTCAACAACTTTCCACTCACAGTGAAGTTCACAAGGAAATTACAAGTAATTATTGGTATAATATACATACATTTTTGTCCAAGAATCAGAATTTTCCAAACCACACAAATTCACCTGTTAGGGCAAAAAGCATAATGGAAAATCAAGACTGATAAAATTACATCAATGTGACAACAAGCTAATTCAAAACAACATATTTTGGATTATATTAATACAAGAGGCCTCCATGCCTATGTTTGTAAGTGATAGAGGAACTGAAAATATAGTATCATTTTCAGGGAACATCTTCTCCTGAGCAATTTAGCACAATCTGGTGGATTATTCTAGAAGAAACAAAGCTTTTTATGCCACCACTGTAGGGGTGATCAGAAAATAAGCACAGGAGAACATCTTGCTTACTCCAAGAGACTCTTCTGGAGTACTAACTCCAAAAGGCACAACTGGATCTTTCACAGAAAGCAATGGGAATGGGATTGAGGTGTTTATGTACTGGCCAAAGTCTCAGGTTGCTTCTTGCTTTGTTTCAGTGTTTGCACACATTGAAACATTTCTTTCCTCCTTAAAGAGTCGTGTTGGGAAGATTTAGAATATTGTGCCATCTAGCTGTCACCTCCATCTTTGCTCTTGTTGGGCTGGTACTAATAATTAGTTGGCAGAATCAAACTTGGCATGTCACATTAGTTGTCATTTGTCAGTAGTCACTTTCTCTCCCACTTGCTTGAGGCAGAAGAAATTTAGTAGTGTCTGATTAATAAATGGTGAAAGGCACTGATGAAATCAAGTGGAGCTGGTTGATAAATGAATGTGATGCAAGGATTCATGATTGTCTACCTTTGTTTCATTACAAGTATTCACAAACAAAATCACTAGAATAATTATAAAAAATAAAACCTCACCCGAGGAGCACAGTAATTACAGTAATTAGAGTTTTTCAATTATTATCCAGAATTAGAAAACAGCCAGTGTTAATAGTGTTAATAAGCACACAAAAGACCCTTTTTTTCAAAGCAAGCAAGGTTGACTACAACAGAATGGATGTGACCCAAACAGGAGAATGAAGGTCAGCTCTAAACTGGTAAATAGCCCCCTTGCCTGCACAGACGCCTTAGTGCTTCCAAAACAGCCTCTCACTGCCATCATATCTGTCAGGAGTGGTGTGCTTTCCAGATAGCCATTTCACACTCCTCCCGGGTAACATTTCCCTTCCAGCAGCTGGAATGGCTGTGACTGCTTAGGGGGAAACAAAGAATACAGTGGTAGTTTAGCTTTTGCTTTGCTTGTTTTGCCAGACCTGTGGTTGACATGTTACAAATGCAGCACTTACCTGCATTGCTACAAAAATGTGGATGACTCCCAAGTTTTCTTGTTCAAAAGAGTGTTGGATTCCACGTGACAATGAGGAAATCCATACAATGGTCTTTTGACAGAGAGGGAATATCTCCTTGATGCTGGCTGGCTAAAAGCATTCCCTGTTTTAAGACAAATGCTGACATAAAAGAGTTGTTCTTAGCAGGAAAGCCTATCACTGGTCCCAGCCCTAAGCACTCTTGTGTTCATGTCTTTGGGTGCTCAGGATGTGCAATCCTGGTCAGCATTCAAGAGACATTTCTAAAACAGATACAAATATGTTTCCTTAACAAAAACCAATCAAACAAAAAAATAGAAGTCTTGATGACTGAGATCTTCAGAGCTACCTGATGATCCATTTCTATTATAGACAGATATCATACATCCAAGAAAAACTGCTAAATAAAACCCTGTCCTAAGACTTCTTGCTGAAAACAGGTTGAAAGAACAAACCAAAAACTTCTTTGGAAATTCTAGCAGCATAAAAATGGTGTGAAATTTCCAATGGATTTGCCACCAACACTTAGAATGAAAACAGATTTTTTTAGCACCAATCTATTATGAAGCTTGCACTTACACATTTTACAAGTTTTGAGAAACTTCCATGGAGAAGAACCCTCTAGTAAACAAAGGTAAACTCGAATTATGTTTGAGATTCAGATCACCCAATTCAGTGATCTTGCAGAGGTGAAATACAGCGGCTCTTCAGCATGTCTCACAAACAGCACATTTTTATTTGATATAAATGGAAGAACACTCTGTCTAATTGAAACTGCCTCTAAATGTAATAAGCCAATTACCTACATTGGAATTAATTCAGGATACTAGTGTTAGTGCTCCTTAGGAGATGTGCCAAAGAGTTTGTATGCATACTGGTGACTGAGATTTCATTTGAACTTTTCTACTGAAAGAAAGAAACCACAGTTTGTAAATAAGAGAGAAAAAGGTTGCTATATGAATCCATTCCCTACCTCTAAGTAATTCTAGTCTCAGCTTCTTAAACTCATAAATAGTATCCTTCCCATCTATAGAATTTTTTTCTTAAACGTGTTTATCCCAAAAAAGGGGACTTGTTCTTAAGATACGTAAGCACATGGGTTTATATTCTGTAGCTATATTTTTTGTTTAACTGTAATTCCAGTACCTCTTATTGGACAGAGTACAGTTTATACTTCTACAGAGTAGAAATGAGAAAACCAGAAAAACAGTATTTAAAACTAGTGTTAATCTTTAAAGTCAGTGAACCCTTCTAACCACCAAAACAGATTTCAGCTTTCTAGACTTCTAACCAGAAATAACAAGTTTACATTACTGCATTATCTATGCAGCAGGGAGGAGCTCTTGGGGGAACATTTAGCTGTTTTTCTTCAGGAAAGAGAAGGAAGGACTTTTTGCAATCATTTAATAAAGATGTCCCCAGATTAGCAATGTTAGCATCATCAAACAGAACATCAAGCTACAAGCATTCAGCAGCCCAAAGCAGGCATGGTTTCAGTTGTGTTTTGGTGCATTCTTGTCTCCGGTAAAAGCTATGTTTCAAAGAATATTAATCAACAGAGATTAATATCTTAATGCTTACTAATCCAATTGAGATAATTCACTTTGAGAAATAAACAAAAGAGGTTTAAGGATACACAAATGCACTGACATCCTTGTTGGACTAGCTGAAGTGCTGCCAAGGTGTAGGGTGCAACTGTAAGTGCAGTTTGCAAAGAGATGGGGCTTCAGGTTCTTCTTTGAAATGTCAAGGCTAGTGAAACGGCTTCATAACTGCAAGTTTCCTCACCTCAGCAGTCCAGTGGAATTGTTTCTCTGAAAAGGAAGAAGTATCCTGGAGGCACTGACACAGTTTTACTTCACCCAGTAGAGTAACACGTTGAGCTTTCTAACATCAGCTGATCGCTTTTCAGAGAAAGAAGGCAATCCCCTAACTAGGTGGTGCTCTGTACTCAACTAATGGCATGATTTTGCTCTTGACATGGAAGCATAGTTCAAAGCACAGGCTTTTCTGCTCGATGCAGGCACATCAGGTGCTTGGAGACAGGATATGAGAAATACACCCATGATTTCACAGTTGCATCAGGAATTAAGACAAACTTTGAGGACCTCCAACTAATTCTGTAACCATCCTTCATCGTGGCATGGGACCGCCCTTCTCATATGTTCTGTGCTCAGCCTTTTTTCCTCTAGGACTATACTAAGGTGCACGAAATTGCCTAAACATAAGCAATGAAGTGAAGACAATCCGTATTTGTCTGTTGGTATTAACAATGGAATCAGGAACACTAGAACAGCTTTACCTTGGGCTACCTTTACCAATTCTTCTTTGTGGTCAAAGGAAGGCCACACCATGGGTTTGGCTTGCCAGTTTAATTTCATCTAACCCAAGCTACAAGGTTGCTAGCATCCTAACAGTGTACCTGATTCTGAAGAACAAAGGGATCACACTTGTTTTCTCAGGTGGAAAAGCATTAATGTGTGGCTACTGCTGGACATATCCAGAAAGCCAGCTATTCTGGCCTGAAGTTGAATGAGAGTGTATCCACCAGGCAGCTTAGTGTTGCACTGCTGAGACAGCATAGGGCAGCAGGA
This sequence comes from Formicarius rufipectus, assembly GCA_013399695.1. Taxonomy (NCBI): domain Eukaryota; kingdom Metazoa; phylum Chordata; class Aves; order Passeriformes; family Formicariidae; genus Formicarius; species Formicarius rufipectus. Next base: position 273,342 of record VXAU01003306.1, on the reverse strand, counting down.
GGTGGAGAATTATGTCAGCTCTGAATTGTCCCTGGAAGAAGTTAGACTGAACTAGTGAAATTCATGTAAACATCTCTCTCCCTCTGGGAATTGTGAACAATATAAAGACTTCTGGGTGGCTTTATAGAGACCCATTCATCTGAGACACCAAACAGTATCTCAAATGTTGTATTTCTCAATACTCTTCCACACCTCTCTTAGAAATCTGTAAAATGAGGTATAAAACAATTAACTGACTTGCTGAAAAGCAAACAAAAGAAAATTTTTTTAAAAAGAAAGACTAGGGTTTATCTTCTGTCAGAGATTGTTTTATAACGTATAAAATTATTTTAAATCATAATACATTTTTGTTTTAAAAGTATTTAAATAAAAATACTTTGTTATTGGATAACCTTTCATTTCAAGTCAACCAACTAAAAGTATCCTAGCTATGTCTCTAAGATCTATTAAAAATTTTCACCAGTGAGCTTGGTTGGCTATTTCATTTTATATCCAAGAGGTTTCACTTCAAAATTTATGTCTGACTTATCATCATTACTTAGTTCAGGATTAATTTTAAATTAGAATATGTAATACTGCTCTTCCCTAATGACAATCCATGCAGGGCATAGTCAGTTATATCACCTTCTTTCTAAGAGTATTTCAGAATGAAAGGAAATTGGAAACTTTGAAAAAATAGTGTTATTTAAACTGTTCTGTATGGACTGCAAAGTATATTTCACAACCAGCTCACATATAAAGTCTGTAATATTACTCCTGTTCCAAACCTCTAAGTAAATGAATCACTGTCCTGGCTTGCATACTGCCTTTAGCTAGATGTGTCACATTGCCAAATGGCTAAATATACAGCTTTGGAAGTCGCAGTTTGGGTTCATTAGCCATCCATTGCCTGTATTATTTGTTATATTTAGAGCTAGCAACAACAACTTGCCGCCTTCATTTTTAATTCTAAGTTTCTCACATTAAACTGTTTTACTGTAGAATGGAAGTAGAGGGTAGAAGTAGATAATCTTGTCTTCCAAATTTCTAAAATTATTAGTAAAATAAACATGTTTGAAACAATTGGGCAGTGTACCTTGGGATGAATATATTAAACCAGACCATTTTCATGGTCTCTGGCAATCACCCTTTTATCTCATCTTGTGATGAACATCTGTATTTTTTGGCATGTGGTTAGGATATAAATGTAGGGTGTATCTGAACAAACTCTCAATTATAATTCTGCTCAGATGAGATTTCAAAATTATGTTTTCTGCTTTAAGGACGATATTTACTGTTACAGCGGCAACTGTGTGGAAAAAGAATTTAATATTCAATTCTGGAATCATGTATCAATTATTTAGCTAAACCTTCTGTTAGTAGGCTTTTTTTGTAAAACATGTACCAAATGTTTATAAAATGGGAAAGAGATTTGTCAAGTTATGGTAGCTAAAGCTATGCTAAAAAGAAAAAATGAGCATATGTTACCAGTAGTGTTTCTCATATTTAATGAGTAAAACCATATTTTATTTTGTTGAAATTGTCTTTCCTTGTACAAATAAAGGCCCTGATCCAATAAGCTTTTATAAATGTGATTATGATTTACACTGTTAACTTCTTTTTTAAGACACCTTTGCATTTATTTGAGTGGTCCTGAAGGAGATGGGAGATAGATCTCTAAGCATTTACTTAGCTTCTGGCTCACCAGGAGTCCATGGGGTTCCCAGGTCTGGAGCTCAGCACGTGCAAAGCATTGCAGAATAAGAGCCAAAAGTAGGAAAAACGCCTGAATTAAAATAAAGTTGGGTTTGGTGGTTTTTTTCCCCCTCCCAGTGAATGAATCATCTGTTGGTCTGTGGCTCTGACTGCAGCTCTGGCACCATTCCAATGGCTTTTACAGCCCCTATTCCACTTGGGAAGGTTTTCAGGAAATTGTGTTGTCATGGATCCTTCTGCTCAGCTCCAGTCTGCTCCATGCCCAAAATCCCCTTTGCAGCAGAGTAGAAATCCCTGGTGAGCCCAAGCTGCACGAGGCACAAAAGGCTGTAACTTCTGTGCAACATCCCCCAGTGCTTCTCTAATTATTCCACTGTATCATATTAAATAAGGTTTAAAAAAGAGTGGAAGAAAATCCAACAGTTGAGACATAATAAGATGGGGAGTGTGCTCTTCTAAATTGGTCTTTCTGAACGTCCCTAGTTCTTAGTCATAATCCAGACTGTCTAGACTTACCAAGTTAGAAACAGGCATGTTTTCCTTCAAGGCTGAGCAATTTAATTCAGCCAGGATTGCTTTTTTCCCCCCTCATTGTTTATTTTACTAAACTAGAGCTGTTTTTGAGGATGTCAGGTGCCCATCAGGAAGAAAGAAGGCTAAAGTTAGCAACAAAGAGACATGCTGATCCGTAGTGCTGTGCCTAGGGTCACTGCTGCAGCTGCTCCCTTCCTACGTGTGTTGGCTGTCTTCATGTGGCTCAGGTTCCACCTATGGAACAGATATGTGAACAGGCAGGAAAAGGGAATCGACTCCAAAGAAGGGATTGTCAGTGTGTTGCTCCAGCCTGGAGGCAGTGTGAATTGCCTTATTCTTCACAGGGAGAAAAAAAATTTTGTCTTAGCCATACATAGGAAAACCCTGTTTCAAAGAGTTTCTGGCAATGACTATAGAAAGGTCAGTTTGCTGGCCTGAGGGATTTGAACAATGTGAGTTTTCTGGATTATATTAACAATACAGACAAAACAATGAGCGTTCAGTGTTTTTCACTTAGCTTGTAGCAGAAGATTTTTGGAAATCCAAACGAGATAAGATCTGAATAAATACTAAGTAGATGCAACAATGGATGGCAGCAGCAACTATTAAACTACTTGCAGCAATGTTTAATGCTTCTGAAATGGTGGTTCATTGCTTACTGTGGATAGATATGCTTTAGAGATGAATATGTGTTTGTCAGAGATCCTGTCATTTAGGCACTCAGCTTGGCCCTTGGCTATTGGAAACTTCTCATCCCCACTCACACCCTGCCAGCTTGCTGGATATTGAGCGTGGTGGGGGAAGCAGTCTTGCTACCCTTGCCCCCCTGGTACAGGAATGCTGAGCTCTGCAAGAAGTGTCCAGTGTTCCAGCTCTGAGCCTCTCACTGTGGAAGGAAACTGCATAGCCTGGTGTTTGCCACCCTTAATACCAGATGAAATGCGAAGACTATAAAGAATTTTACTTAGCCACTACGAATGCAGTTACTGGGTCTGAAGACAAGCATAGAAAAATAAATAAAAACCTGTTTATAAAGCTACCTGAAGTTCAGCTCTGCTGTAGGAGCTTTCCATCAGCTGTGTAAGCAGGAATAAGCTGTTAGGATGCTTGTATAATTTTGTGGCTGGGAGCCACGGCTTCTGACCAGGATACTCTTTTTCTTTGAAGAGGATCCTAATGTGGGGCTGTGTTTTTCCAGCCCTTCAACTCAGTTCTATTCAGATTTAAATTTTACTCTGCTAATGAGTCAGAAAAAGGGTCAGAACTACTGACCCAGCCTGAAAAAACTTTTTATTTAATCTGCTAATGTCACTACGATAATGTGGCAAAAACTCTCTTCTATCCAGACAGTAAAGAGAGGTTGTACAAGATTATCGCCTACATCCTTAAAATAAATTCTGAGGAAAGTATTTTCTTTTGCCTGACAGGGCAAGGTTTGACTCTCTACGTAATCCTTTATATACTAAACCTGGATTTTGCATAAATAAATAATTCAAATCATGCATTACAGTTTTCACCATATGCTTATACACGCATTCATCTGTTTTACCTTTTGCACAAGACTAGACATGATAGTAATCCAAATATTTTGGCATGAAAATTGGTTTGAGAAATGCTCTTACCAGTTGTGAAGTTTAGTTTTTTAGGGTTTTTTCCTATTAGTTTTCCATTGAGTATTTGAGGTGTTTGAGCTTTCTACCCAACCCATTTAAGTGCATATTTAAGTAAGCCAGATTTACATGCATTAAAAGATCCGTTTTAAGTTTTCCCATTGGTGGGAGAAAGACAGAAACCATTCCATGAAGCAGATGTATAACAGATGCCACTCCTAGCATGTGCTGCACTACTGGATGATGCCCAGATGCAGTGGTGATAGCATAGCTACTACTATGATAAAGCAGAATTAATGTAATTATGTAAGTAATGTGTAGCTTCTGTGCTCACCACCTCATCCAGACAAATGGAAAGGAGGAGAAAATTCTTAGGTCTGTCAGTGATCTACATTGTCATACACAGTTGCTACAATCAACCACTTGAAAAATATAGCAAAATAGCACATGTTTCAATATGGTGAGTACTGTGAAGTCCATCCCATCTGGATCATACCAAGGCTCAGAAAATCTGAAATACACTTCACAAAATACACCTCCTTTCCATCTCCCAAGATGAATTGGCCAAGAACACACAGCTCCAAAAGGTACTGAAATCAGTATAGGGGAAAGGAGAATTCATCTTAACTAACCTCAGCCATCAAGAAGCCACAAACCTAGGTGAAGAATTAGACTTTCATAGTTAACAGAAGTAAATGCACCTTTAGAAGGCATACATCCTGCTCAATTTAGGTTGAGCTAAGTGTGATGAATCCTAACCATAGTGTTTGGGGTCATCTAGGGAATTAATGTTAAAGTCTGGACACAAAACTCATCTCTTCAATCATTCAGTTTTGCAATTTAACATCTCCTCAGTTCCTTTGGAAAGTTAATCTGAGAAAATTGGTACTTTTCTAACAGTAAAGAATCACACAATATGCTGAGTTGGAAGGGACCCACAAGGATCATCAGATCCAACTCCTGGCCCTGCACAGGACTGTCCCCAAGAGTCACACCATGTGCCCAAGAGTATTGTCCAGACATTCGTTGAACTCTGTCAGGCTTGGTGCTGTGGCCACTTCCTGGGGAGCCTGTTCCAGTGTCCAACCACTCTCTGGGTGAAGAATCTATTTCTAATATCCAACCTAAACCTCCCCTGACACAACCTCAGGCCATTCCCTCAGGTCCTGTCAGTGGTCACCGCAGAGAAGAGATCAGTGCCTGCTTCTCCTCATGAGGAAGTTGTGACTTCAGTGAGGTCTCCTTCCTGCCTGCCAAACATTCTCATTTTTGAAGGTAGGAAGGTACTTTTGAGACAAATCACCATCTAGAGGTTGAGGAAAAGAACTGTGTGGTGGTAGTTGTTCCTCTGGGCACACTTTGCTTTGGAAAGCGCAGGAAATGAACAGTTACTGTAACTGAGTTATGCAGGGCATAAATATCCCTTGTGCTTCATACAAATTTGCCTTACTTCATTAACCACAACACAAAGCTTACCTGCAACTCTGAAAGCTGTCTTAAAAAAAAGAGAGGCAATGTTCCTTAAACATTAATCATTTCCATGTGCAGAAAATGTGACTATTCTGTGCATGATTACATTTTAAATCAGAAATCATTGCACAGAATATGGAATGAATTCAGTGTGAACTTTCTGAAATAAATGAACCTTAATTTCTTTTGTATTTTTTAAAGGTCAAGTGCTGCAAATACTGGCCAGACGACACAGAGATATATAAAGATATTAAAGTTACCCTAATAGAAACAGAGCTCCTGGCTGAATATGTGATTCGAACATTTGCTGTAGAAAAGGTAAGCTTACAAATTCAGTTTTCTTAAATACTATGGTATCTGCTGAAGGAACTTACACACAGATTAAAGTTAAATCTTTTGACTGACGTCCCGGTTTGTAGCTATTTTTAGGTAAACGACTACCGCCCTCTTATGGTAAGCTGTGTTTTCTGCTAAATGCAGCAGCTTTTCTGTGCTTTCCATCACTGTTGGCCCCTGCCTGAGTTAGAAAAAGTGATGTTCCTTGCCTGGGAGAAATCGAATCCTCCCTCCCAGCAATCAGTTGAAAAACACACTCGTGTTGCTTTCCCATCTTATGTTCCCTGCAATCATTTTCTGCCTGTACCAGAGGCTGCATGGAACATTTTTCAGAAGTGGTGGAGAATAATGTTATCTGTGGGGCCAGTGTGTTCCTGGTCTGCAGAGATACAGTTGTAACAAACTACTTTTTCTCTCAAGGCGATTTCCCTTTCCATGTGAAATCTGTCTTTATATGGAGAGTTCCAATCAGTGTGTTGTATTATTGTTTATTATTAGCATAATGGCATTAATTTATTTGATGCTTACTAGGACTTGTAGCTCTCTCAAACAGCTTACAATATAGGGAAAACATACAATTAACAAATAAGGTACTTACTGAAAGTGAGAACAAGCAGGGTCGGTCAGTGGAGAAGTGTGTCATGCCTTTTGTGTCAGTTCAGCAGTTTCATTCAGACTTCATTAAAGGACCAAAATATTTTAATTGTATGTATGAGGACTCACTTGAGTTGCAGAACACCAAGGAATGGGCCTCTTTGGAAGACTAGATATTGCTAATGGCGTACTGACATTATGTTCCCTCGGAATGAGTAGATTTTCAACTATTTAGCCTAGAAGTCTCCTTTTGATTTAATTGCAGCACCTGTGATACACTGGTTCTCTCTAACGGTGAAATAGTATTCAGTTATGGTTTTGAAGAACATAACCTTTAGCATCAAAGAATCCTGCATCCAGGTAGATGAAACTGCCAAAAAGATGACCCAACAGGGTCTCTGTACATACATTTAGAGTAACAAAGGAATTAGTTTTTTTTCCTGTTTATTCTTCAATCTAATACTTAAATATGCATCAATACAGCAACCTGAGGGTAATGATAATAGAATTATGTGGTTTGTATGAACTGAAATATTTTATCATGTTTACCACTACACATATTGTACATTGAACTCATTCAAGCTTGTTGTTTCCTTGCATTTAGGTATTTTTAATAAACAGATGAGAAACGATGGCTACACTTTGAAGTAGATGAAGCACTGGTTGATTTCTATTCTGCAAATTTTAAGCTCATGCTTTGATGTTAGCTTTTCACTTCTTAACTGGGACTGAAAAAAAGACCTAGAGGATTTTACAGTTGAACATAACCAAACTGTCTTGAATAAGTGCATTAGGACAGATAGAGATAAAAGGCACTAAACATTTTATTTCCTTTTTAAAATCTCCATTTGAAAAGATTTTATTCAGACACTGCTTCATAATAGTTAGTAGTTTTTCAGTAAGCCTCAAAAAGCAGTGTCAGTGTAGTTTCAGTGAAGTTTTACCCTATTTTCCATACCTTTTAACTCTTCCAGTGGTATTGGAAGGTCAGATCTATACATCTCTTCCACCATAATTCTCAAGTTTATGCTCTTTATGTACTTGCACTGATACTTTCCAACTTCTCTAACTCAGGCTGCATGGTAAGACAGAGAATACCCTAACCAAATATGCAGATAATGCAAAGCGAAAGATGGTTTTGGAACATGCAACACTGTGGCCTCGGTTCCAAAAGACTTGAAGATTTGGCTAACAGGAACTTTAGTAAATCAATAAGAAAAAACCCCACAAAATTCTGTGCCTTAGTGGCCTAACCCCTTGTGTCAGTACAGGCTGACATCCAGGGACAATATCTGAAACCCAGAATGTTAAAGGATTTAGCATGTATGAGCTCCAAGGAGGGAGTTACGAGATTTGGTCTTGTTTGATGTGGAAGAGAGGAGGAGGAAGATCTAATTTCACCCTGCAGCTGCCTCAAAGATGTGTAGAAAATCAGAGGCACCAAATTCCCCTCTTTTTTCTCCATGGTAGTAAATGGCAAGGCAAGGGTCAGTGGACAAGAAGTTGCAGCATGGAAAGCTTGCACTGGAAACAGTCCTTCAGGAGGAGGGCAGTGTGGTGCTGAAGCAGGTTACTGAAAAAAGTTGTGGAATCTCCATTCTTGGAAGTCATCAACACTCAGCTAGGCACATCTCGTGTTGGCCATAGACCCACTCTGAGTCGGAGGTTGGACTGGAGACCTTCAGAGATCCCTTCTGACCGTCTTTTTTTGTTTGTTGATGAACATCTCATACCAGCTCCTGAAGTACAATTTAGAAATTAATTTATTTGAAGATAAATTGATCCCTTACTATATTTTTTTTAAATGTATACTGAGTAGTAGGGGGATAATGCTAATAAAATTAAATCCAGAAGTGCAGTCTGATTCTAAAGACCACTTCCTAGGTACTCTTTGCATTGTGTGAATGGGCAGTTCCTTTGGAACAGTTCCTTTACAGCACAACAGTCAACTCAGGTCAATTAGTCAGATAGTAACATATAGCAGCATAAGCATTTGTAGCATTTTTTAACATCCTAGGGTTTGTTAGCAATATATACCATTTTCTGTTTGTTTCAGCTGAAAGAAAAAAAAGTAGTCTTTCCAAGCTGAGCATACGCTTTTCTGATTCATGCAGTTGTGTTGCTATTTTGGGTTTAGAAACCAGCAGGAAAGCTACAGACATGAAAATCCTTCTTTTGTAGGTATAATAAGAAAACTCATTATAAAAGTACCCTATATGCAAAACCTTTTGTAAGTAGATGCTACCAATGATAGACAAAAATGCAGTCTGCATGACAACCTTTTCAAAACTAATGTACCAGATATGCAGGACATAACCTAACCTGTGCGACAACTGGGCACATTGTTTTGGAGGGGCAGTTTGCTTTTTGTAAATTGTTTGAAAATTTAGGCTGTATACAGCATGAAGAATTTGTGTGGGGCACTCACTCTGGTCCTCAGCTTGTATAGTTACGGCATTGATTTTTTCTATGGGATCTTAGTTTCTTGGGGGATCGTGGGCAGTTGTTATAAGCAATGTAAAAGTGGCTGAGACACAGATACCCTACCTACACACAGCTATTTAAGTTGAAGGCCTTGCTTACAGTAGCAAGGAGGTGTGTTAACTAACACACTCTAAAATCCCTGGAGTACAAGAGGCAAAATTACATTCGAATGCGTTTGCTAGACTGTCTTAAAATGCAAATTGTTTTGTCTATTCCTGAGATTCAATATGCTTTAAAATTGGTTTTTAGGAGAGAAGGTCATTTCTGTTGCAGGGCTGTGATGTCTACACCACTGTCGCATATGTTTTCAATCCTCTCCCTTGCCTGCCTTTTCGTGTCACAGTTTCAGAGGGAGATTACATACTCCTCTCAGCAGATTCCATATCTCCACAGATCCCCAGCATGAACTGTGAGAGTATCAAAGACTCCAAGATACACCAAACCCTCTCCAGTCATTCATGTAGCACTGGCATGGCCAAAATTTCTCAACAATTGAAAATCCCAGAGTAATGCATGTGCAATAAATTAGGAAGCTTATATTACTTATTATTCAAAGGGAATAAGGCCTTTTATATGCAAACCAGCTCATGACAGGAAATATATCTTTAAGATGAAAAACTGTAAACTACCAGTTATTAATATTGTTGATATTTAGGCCAACCTAAAAATGATATGCCATAATTTTGCTGTTTGCTTATGAAGTATGTATGATGGCCTCCAGACAGTGGATTTCTAACGAGAATGAAATACTGGCAGCTATATTTTTAGAGGGGCAAAGGAAAATATAAGCACTAAGAAAATAAAGCTTAGCATACACACTTCTAATATCCAGACTACTCCCAAAAGTCACATGGGAAATTACTTACACAATTGGTGTCTCATTCATACTTGTCTAACCATATCCATGTCCTTGTGGACTGTGGCAAACCACCTGAAGGTTGAGCATGTGGGGGCTACAAACACAGCCCCTATGACTGGAGGTTCAAAAAGGTTTCTTATTATTCAGCTGTTTCTTTCAGACGAATGAAGGAGACAAATGATAAGGAAAGTTATGCTGAACCTGTAGTTCCCTGAAGTCAGCAGCAAAACTCCTGTGGAGAGCAGTGGGAAAAAAAAGTCATCTGTGCTCTGTGTTCAGCCTTGCTGCTGACCTTTTCTGTGATCATGGCATGCATCTTAGGGCCACATTTGCAAAGCAACCCAGTGCTTAAATATAGAGATGAACATCTATCTTGTTACTAAAAGTTTCTAACAATCTAGTGCTTACTTAATTATCTTGTAAGACTTTGAAACCAGTTGATACCTAACCTTTGAACCTGCTCTCCTGCTATGAGAAAGCTCTCCAGCAGTCTGTCCAGATTGTGTTGGTAGGGGGTGGATGCTTTTCAGCAAGGCTCAGGCCTTTGAAGTTTTCAACCCTTGCCTTTTCAACAGAGAGGTGCTCATGAGATTCGAGAGATACGTCAGTTCCACTTCACTGGCTGGCCAGACCACGGTGTACCGTACCATGCGACAGGCCTGCTGGGATTTGTGCGGCAGGTCAAATCCAAGAGTCCACCAAACGCCGGCCCTCTTGTTGTTCACTGCAGGTGGGTAAAGTGGAAATCTCTCTGTTGTGTTGCACACTAAACGCAGACATAGTTTTGCTTCTCCTGTACTGTGTAATCCCGACACAGGTTGCTGAAGTCACTGGAGCTTTACTCACAATAAGTATAAATAAGAATATATATACGTATGTCATATATATACACACAATATATAAACAAGAGTAAAACATTGAGTCTGAAGTCGTGCAAGTGCCTGGCTCAATTTCAGTAATGATCCAGCTGATCAAGTGCATGTGAGATGAACCATTACACCTCACATTTCCAATTCACGGCTGAACATTTACTGTTCTTTTACTTTAGTGCTGGTGCTGGCAGAACTGGATGCTTCATTGTTATTGACATCATGCTAGATATGGCAGAAAGAGAAGGCGTTGTTGACATATACAATTGTGTGAGAGAGCTTCGATCCCGGAGAGTTAACATGGTGCAGACGGAGGTATTGTTAATATACTGGAATACTGCTTTGCAAGAAAAAATATTCTTCTAGCCCAAAAAGATAGAGCTTTGTAAATGGAACCCTCTAGAAAGTAGTTTATAATAGTCCCTGCACAAACCTTCCCAAACAAGCACACAGTTACGCTGCACTTAAGGTTCACAATGTTTTGTTTTTTTTTAAAAAAAGAAAATCATGAGTGTTTCCACTCTGGGAAGGATTCATTCTGGTGTACATCTAATTGAGGCATAGTTATGTGATAGCACCTACAGAACTGTGCAGAGGAATGATGAAACCAGAAACAGTCTGAGTTTTATTATGCAGTGTTACTGCACTTCTCTAACTACTTGTAGTTAGTTTAAGCCAGTCTTTCTATACTAATTTATAAATGAGTGGGATAAACTTTTATGAAGTTGTTCCTTCTGGTCTTGTTTCTGTGCTGGTAAACTCAAAAGAGAGGTAGCAACCATATTAGTTGTTATTTTTTATTTACCAAAATACTAACAGCCTATGCTCTGTATGTCAGTAACTATATATTTTAATTACTTTACCAGGAACAGTATGTATTCATCCATGATGCTATCCTGGAAGCCTGTCTTTGTGGGGACACATCTATTCCAGCTTCTCAAGTTAGGTCTGCTTACTATGAAATGAATAAACTGGATCCTCAAACTAACTCCAGCCAGATCAAAGAGGAATTTAGGGTAAGTGGTGGCTAGCATTACCTAGAAGCTGTACAGTTAAGCTATACTAAAGTCTTCCTCTTGAGTGCTTATTTATAACTGTGTGAATCTTGAACTAGGCCTGGGAGGGAAAGACTGCAAAAAAGGAAAAATAACATGTCACTTACTGCTATTGAGTGATGCTGAATCATAAGAGAATGCATTGGGGTAGTAGTAAAATACTCGCTTTACTCAAGGGAAGTATGTTGATTCTTTCCAGTGTCCTTTCTCCAGAAGGAAAGCTACTCTGCAGCTGAGGTTATTTTTCATATCTGTTTACTTCCAGGATTTTTTTCCTTCCAAACCCTGCTGACTCTGATGTGTTTTCATTTCTCTGCATATTGATTCCCATTGAAACTGAATGCTGAGCTGATCTATTCTTAAATATTTCTGGTTGCTTTCACTGCTGTGTTAATTTTTCTGTTGTATTGTTTACTCTTTTTGAAAGACTTTAAATATGGTGACTCCAACACTGCGTGTAGAAGACTGCAGCATAGCACTTTTACCACGAAATCATGAAAAGAATCGTTGTATGGATGTTCTGCCTCCAGACAGATGCCTGCCTTTCCTCATAACGATTGATGGGGAGAGCAGTAACTACATCAATGCTGCACTGATGGATGTAAGTCTCCACTACATCATTAATAATAAAAAAGGGAATAAGCAGGCCCACAAACTGAGCAATGCCAGAAAACGGAGTCAGTATAAGAAGACTGAAATCCTTCTAGCATGTTTTGTTTTCCAAAACTGTGGCACAAAATCTTTATACCCCCAAGTACATTTAGGATCACACATATGTTATGTCACAGCCAAGGTTCCAAAGGCATGCTCAGAGAGCAATTCAAGCAGTTTTGATAAATGTAATCTGTCTGGATTTCTCCCTAGTGCTTGAATTTTTAACCATCTGGCCTAGGAAAACAAGAGTTACCTATTAAGAGGCTAAGGCAGTTAAATAGAATAATAAGGTTTGCAGCAATATTTCAGTTCACTTTGTTTATAATTTAAACAGTAATTAACAAAAAAAGTAATTGTCTGTCAGCACAAGATAGTACACAAGCCATTACTTCAGTCTTTCTGTTTATTTCTCTTAGAATTAATGGTTCCTCTTCATGTGTATGTGGATTTTTTTTTCCAAATGCGTCCATAATAATTCTAATCTCCTAATAAAGTAACAGTAAAAAGACACTTAAACTGCCTTTACAGTATGTAGGTATTTGTAAGCTATTTTTGACAATTTGAAGCTATAGTCATTACAACTGTCAAACACATAAACAACAAGAAAACAGAGGTTAGCAAAGAACCACCACATTGTGAATGGCCTTTTTAAAAAGCGAATCTAGAGTAAAAACAGTTTACAGCAGTTTTTTAATTTCTTTCCTTCCAAGTTCTCAAAGCTTTTCTTAAAATAGGCCTAAGTTCAAAACACTCCTTTGAAAAGGGAGGAGTGGTATCTTTATGTGTATCTACATAGAGAAACGGAGAACAAAATTTTCAGTGACTTCTCTAGGTTCTTGCAGTAGGTAATGGCATTTCATATTAGAACAGAGCTTCTTTAATCTGCAATTTGCAGCCATACCATTACATTGTCTTGTTTCCTGGAGAGTTCATTACCGTTTATTCTGTGAATGAAGTAATTCTTAGAAGGAGCAGTGCCTTAATACTTGCTTTGAAGGTGCTTCCCTTCTTCAGTATTGAAAAAAACATCTCAGAGAAATATCATAGAAACGTAGAATATTCAGAGTTGGAAGGGACCCACAAAGATAACAGAATCACAGAATTGTTAGTGTTGGACGGAACCTTTGAAGATCATCTGGTCCAACATTCCTGACAAGGCAAAGTCACTTAGCAGGTTACTACACAGGAACACCTCCACATTGATCTTGAATGTCTGCAGAGGAGACTCCACAACCTCCACAGCCATCAGTGTAAAGAAGTCATTCCTTATGTTCAGATTGCAACTTCCTGTGTTTTAATTTATGGCCATTGCTCCTTATCCTGTTACTGGACACCACTGAGAGGAGTCTGTCACCGTCCTTTTGACACCCACCAAGCAGAAGTCCAAATCCTGGCGCTGCATGAGACAGCCCAAAGAGCCACACTGTGTGTCTGCAACAGGCTGATCGGATTTTTTCTCTGCTGGGGTACAAATGCTTCAGTTCATGGCATGTAGAGACTTCCCCACCCTCCTTAATTAAGGCAATGGCTCCCCATCCCAACAATTGCCCCAGTATGGAAACGCTAGCCTTCTACTGAGGAGAAGATGTAAGTGAAAATGGTAGCTTATGATCCACAATGAAAAAGTTCCAACGAACAGCTCAGTCAATGACATAGTCTGGTACTAAAAGAAACAAAGAATGATAAAATTTATCCCCTGGGTATCCTCGCTGCTGTCAGATAGACTAGAATTTCAACAATATTTCTGAAAAATAACTAGATATTTCCTTTCAGAGGCATCATTCAAATTTAAAGCTAAATGCAAACAGCCAAGATTAATCTGTCCATTAACAGCTCAAAACAAACCCGTTGCTCAAAATTTTCTAGGAGTTGCATTGGAATCAAAAACCTCTGATGATTTTATTCTATGCCTGTGGCATGAAATACATTTTAGAAATATAACATCTGCAGAACTTATATTCTGCCCAAATGCAGTTTATTAACTTTGAGGCATATAAGATCTCAGGAAAGAGCTGAAAACAATATATTAATTATATAGAAAATAGAAATAATGCTTTCAGTCCCAAAGTTTTTGGGCTATGACTGACATTCGGCTAAATGGATTTTTATCTCTTACCATTCTTCTCATCATCTTGTTACTTCTTCTTTGCAGAGCTACAAGCAACCATCAGCCTTTATAGTTACACAGCACCCATTACCAAATACAGTCAAAGATTTCTGGAGACTGGTCCTAGATTATCACTGCACTTCAATAGTTATGCTGAATGATGTAGATCCTGCACAAGTAAGTCCAGAAAACTACTTCATTCAACAGAGATGTGCTAGTGCTTCAGTGTTTCAGAACAGCCTTAGGATGTAATTAGTTTTATAAAACAACATTAAATACATATATGCTAAAAAATTGATTTGTAGCTTGCAGATACACATAGGGAAAGGGGAATAAATCAAACCATCAGCAGCTTCTCCACCAAAATGTTAACGCACACACACATAAGAGCATGCACCTATAATTTATTATAGGAGAACATGGTCTGGGAAGAGCTGCTAAAACCCAAAAATGGTGGCTGTAGAATTCTGACGCAAGTCTGAAACATACTTAAATTAGCCAAAAGTCATGAACAGAAGGCAACAGCTATTCATTAGTTTGCCTGAAACAGGTCAATGACCTTGGTATGCTTACCAGGGAACAGGTGTTCCCAGTGTGAAAATCTGTATTGTGTTTTGTACAAAATGATGTCGTCGTTAGCAAGGAGATAGGATCTAAACAAGGTTACAGACTGAGCATCCTTCATAAGAGAAAACAGGGAAATGGAGCATGTGGGGGAATGTAATTACCTTACAAAAGGGTTGTACAATGCTATACATGTTGTTCAGAAAATCGGAAAACCAAACCTACTGGTTTGGCAATTTAATCAGTAGGATTAATCACTAAGCATCCTAGAGCCTGACTCACAACTGTGCAATTCCAAGTTCTTACACAGATATAATTTCCTCAGTTCCAAAAAACTGCACCAGCCCTCTGCTGGAATACTGTGGTGGTAGTCTGGATTCTTAATGCATAAATATTTGTTAATTATTGGTTAAGAGCAATCATAGTTTTTTATAGGAGACTGCATGTCATTTTTATTTGTGATATGATCAAAAATGCTTTTAGCTTTGTTCACTATTGTACACAGAAAAATGGTTCATTTCTTTTTAACATGTAGAATTTGTTTTTAAAAGATACTAATCTTCCGTTTGGTCTTTCAAAGGAACATGTAGGAATTCCACACACTGTTTTAAAGACTGAATTTCTGATTCCAAGCCCTTCGCTGTCTACGGGGAGAAAAAATAGAAATGAAAGACAAAACTTTTATTCATGAATCTAAGATTATTTTCTGAGTGAATAAGGAAAGACTCGAGGGAGTCAGACTGTTAGGGACTGCTGAACAGAGTTTTTTTAATTTGTCGGCTGTGTTTTGAATTTACAATAGGGCATGCCTATTTCAAGCATTTATTACCCTCCCAGGATTTCAAAGCTATTGGGATATGCAGTTAATGCACCTGCCTCTGGAGTATGTTAAACCTTTTACCTCTAATGTGAGTAACAATCTTTTCATTAGGAATAAATCTCAAAACCCTCAGAGCAGACAGAAGTGTAGAGAGGGCACAGCTTATTAAAAACAAGCATTACATTCAGATTTATTAATAATTACTGTTATCATTATTATTTATGTATATATGAAGTGTTTACTGTTCTGTTTAGATATTAACATTTATGAGGATCGTTATGCTCTATTGGGAAATGAAATTCAGCCCTCCACAGTGACTCTGACTTAAAGAGAGTCGCTAGCATCACTTGCATGCAAAATGTGCAGACTTAAATGCTTTTGATTTCTTTAGAAATTGAAAATCTTGGGTTCCTAAAACAGCTCCAGCAAACACCTCTGCTTATTATCATTTAAGCATTTTTCAAATATCTGTATTCCTGTATATTTGGAAGATGTCTCCTAAATTGTGCACATGTTAAATGATCAGAGCGTTGGCATTTGCACTAGTTGTATGCATTGTATTTTGCTATCCTGTACACTAGCATATTTCATAATAAAAATTTGTGAAAGCTTTAGACAGTATTTGGAAAGTAGTTTGCTCAGCAGACCAAATCATTGAAGGGGGTTAAAATAAATGGAAATATATTTTCCTACTTGAAATTCCTGCTTTTAACTTGTTAAAGTGATCTCCTGCAAATCAGACCCTGTTTTCTTTTTAATTGATGTAGTAAATGATTATGTTTTCCTAAAATGTAGTCATCTCTAAACAGCTTTGTTGAGGACTAAGTGTTATAAGAAATGCAAAACAACATCTGGAGTAAATGTGATTTGTCAGCTCAGCTCTGGATCACCAACAGCAACACAGCAGAATGAAGGCCACAGCTGTTTTACTGAATGAAATAAAAAGTTCCAAATATGACATCAATGCTTCTGCAAGCAAACAGAATTTCATGAGTTCATATTTAATTTTGGTGAATGCTTACAAAAGCTACATGCTCAAACTGCTCTAAATATCCCTGGCAAAAAAATCTTTAGGCTTTTTATGAAAAAAAAAAAAAAAATAGAGTCTGTCTTCAAAACCCTCATAGAAAAGTGTTGATTTAATCTTTAAGGTATTAACACAGATGATAATTGGTTCCTGGATTAAGCTACCATCATTTTATTAGACACCAAAACTGTGCAAGATAATGGTAGTATTACTTTGTGATCTTTAGATACCTAGAAGTAGTGTTTTTTGAGTACTGAAGAAAGCATGATTAATTTTGCCAAATGTCATTCATAAGATGATATTAGGCAGTTGCTGAAAATTTAAGACTGATGATATTAGCCAATATCATTGGTCACAGGTGAAACAGATGTGAAAGTCCTCAGTTTTGAGAATTGATGCACACTTCATAGTATAAATCATACATTCTGATGTAGCTTGAATTATTATCAACCTTCCAGGGCAGTTGGAGATACCAGACTTTGGTCTTTAGGCTCCACGTCTCCACAATATGGTAGTTTTTCAGAATCATCCTGTCTTGTCATAATGTTCTGCAGAATTAATGCTGAGTGTCAGAACTGTTTTACTCCAAATACCAGAGAACAGCAAGGGCAACAGCAAGAAATAGCATGTTCAGTTACATGAAAAGGCTTTCTAAAAGATAGAACTCAAAACTGGTGGAAGAGGATGCATTGTGTATTTTATAAGATATTGCACAAGAATTTCGGTAATACAAATTAAAATACAGAAAAGTATGTTGAGGCAGCATGAAATTCAAAGTGATTAACTGTATTCTTTTTTGTTCATGGTCTTCTATAGCTATGTCCTCAGTACTGGCCAGAAAATGGAGTACACCGGCACGGTCCTATTCAGGTGGAGTTTGTATCAGCTGATTTAGAAGAAGACATAATCAGCCGGATATTCCGAATTTATAATGCAGCCAGAGTAAGGATGTTATTTGCAAAACAGTTCTGTCTCAGTAGATACATTGACTCTACTCAAAAAAAAAAATGGAAGTTAAACTCACATGGAACCATTCACATTTTTCAGCTCACTTATTTGAAAGCAATATTGGTGCAATACTGAGTCACACCATATGAGAAAAAACTCTTCTGTGTATATGTAGAAAAAAACATTCTAATGCATAGCTCAAGTGTGTTAAGTGCAAATGAAATAAATGCAGTATTCAGATTGTATGGTAGCCAAGAAATGCTGAAACTGGTGCTGTTTTCAGCAGTTTGAAATTGGCCATCTTACATATTTGTATCCTGTGTTGTGAAGAAAGCTGTGCACCAGTACTAGGCATGCTTTTCAATAACAGTCCCAGGCTCTTAGTGAAGATCATGTCCCGCTAACCGCACTTCATGATATACTCAGGCACTTCAGAGGGACAAGTGGGTTCTCGTATCAAACATTTATGCTCCCATAAAATTGACAGAAGACTAAAGTGGCATGTCTTTCAAACTGAGTGGAAAAAAAGATTCCACCACAGATCAGGCATCTCTTCCCATCCAGGGAGCCTTTGCATTGGATTGGTACTGATCTCAAAAGAACCATAGCTGGGAATAAGTAGCACTCCCTGCTGAAAAAAAATCAAGAACTGCCATGAGATCTAGTAGCTCTCAGTACAACGAAAGAGCCCAAAAACACACTCAAAAATATCCTAACATCCAAACAGGGAAGCAGATTGTAAGCTTCAAGGTATTTCTTTAATACTATGAAGACCTGGGATTCTCAATAAGTATGGCAACACAACTTCCAAAAGCATTAATGGGAGCTTCAGCAGGTGCTAGTCTGGCTGATGTGCTGTGGGAAGAGGGACCATCAGCTGAAAGAAATTGGACAGGAAATCTGTAGATTCCAAATTTTGACATATAGCAGACAAAACCAATGGGAGGATGTATCTAATGCAGCATCCAGCTTGGTTTATTCCCATATCTTGTTAATCTTACATCCTCACTATTAACTCTTATTCTAGAGAATAAAATGTAATGCCAACAATTCTATGTGTTGTTCATTTTTTAAGAGTGACACTAAAATGCCCTCACTTTTCACAGAAGTGGCAAATCCTAGGCTACAAAACCAGTTTTCATGTGCATGTTTATTATGCCCTTTTCAAAGGACTGTAGTTTTCTACCACTAACACTTGTTCTGTGCTCCATTTTTATTTTAACTCACCATAAAGCAACTGTTCAGTAACGTTTCACCAGAGGGGTTCTGACTGCTGCAGTAGAACGTAATAAAATAAAGTGTAGTTAGATACATTTTATAAGCCAGAAACATCTGAGGGTTCCATTCGGTTTTTTAAATGTTTCCTGCTTCAAAATATCTTGAAAGGTTTTGACCTTGCTTATAAAAACAGATAGAAACACATAAGTGTTCTTAAAATGCCAAAGCAGATATATGAAAAAGGTATATAACTGAAATTGTATTGCAGCTCCATCTTTGCTACCAAGTTCCTGCTATCATATTAATTATTTGCTTGATCATGCAGCTGTACTATTGCTCTAGTCCAGTCTATTTGTATAGCAGTGTATTTAAAAGCTCTTGTTCTAATAACTTTGTTGGAAATTAAAAGTCATAAGTCCTCAAGGGCATTTGAAATTACATTAGCAGTTTGTCGGCAATCATCTGCTTGAACAGCTTTCCTCACCAATGCAAATATCTGAATTATGTACCCAAAACTTAAATGCTGTTATTTTTCCTGCTTTTATCTGCATCTCTACAGCCCCAAGATGGCTATCGGATGGTGCAGCAGTTCCAGTTTCTGGGATGGCCCATGTACAGAGACACTCCAGTTTCCAAACGCTCCTTCTTGAAGCTCATCCGTCAAGTGGATAAGTGGCAGGAAGAATACAATGGAGGAGAGGGACGCACAGTTGTACATTGCTTGTAAGTACTGGAAAAGGAAGAGAGAAAGTAGGGCAATGCTGTTATAGAATTTCTGCCAGGGTTTAAAAGATTTGTGAAGAGATGAAGAGGCATCTATCTAATCTGGAACTGAGTAATACAACTGTTCATTTAAAATCTATGAATACATGAGGAATTATATTTTTTTAATGTAGATTCATGAGTTTCTTTCTCATCCTGTCCTTTGTTAGATCCTTATGAAAAGATGATGAGTACAAGTTAACACTACTTTATATAAAAATGTCCAGTGACTTCTGCAAATGGAAAAGTTGCATGTTTATTCAGAGTAAATCAGAATTGTATGTTCAGAACAATGCATCTTTTCTACAGATAAGAACTGTAGGAATAAGTAGTGTTGGAGAGTGATTCTCTTTCAGACGTGAACCACAGAAGTAAAAGTGGTGTTATAGACAATTTATGGTGATCCTGTAATTGCCTTACCTTTCCCTATTAATGGTATGTATTTTTGTCCTCCTGTGACTCTCTGCTCCAGTGATGCACACTCATCCACTCTGCCACCATTCTTCTTTTGATATGGTTCAATACTTGTACATGCTGTGTGCCCTCATCGGTAACTGGTCATTGGAGACCAAGTCTTCAGTGCTTGAAGTTGTATCCCTCTTCCTCCAAACATCTGTTTAAAGATGTTGCCATGATGAGAAGGGACATGTTAACAGGAAAACCATGTCCAAAGTTGGGACCCTATGTTAGAATGATGGAGGAAAATCTAAGAATGTATTAATAATTCCCACTATTACTGACCTTGAACAAGTCATTGCTCTTCAGTTTCCCCATCTGTAGAATGGGGATAATAATACTTTCATCAAAGGAGCATTGTGCAGTGTGATTAATTAATGTTTTGAGATCTTTAGCTGAAAAGACCCTTTTGAAGTGCAAATTACTGTTATCTCTGAGGTGGCTGATGATATTAAATAGTTGTACAACATCACACATGCGTCACTTCCAGGCAGTAAAGAAAGAAAAAGCGCTAATATAATCCTTTTAAATTACTTTATTTTAATTAAAATTCTCAAAGAGTCCCACAATATCAGGCAATGTTTTGGCAGCAGAGAGCATTCTTTTCATACTGCCTGGATGTGACAGATGTGCGACGTCGTATCTTCCTTTGAAAATCAACCATTTGCGAAGCTGGTTTGAAAGACCTGCTACCTAACCGGTCTGCTCTCTGGTAATTATTAAGGTTTATTATTTTTGGTGAAGCGCAGCCTAAAGATTCTGATTAGAATAGCTGTGGAAATAATGGAGTTTCCAGAAAGAAAGAGATTCTCTTAAAGATTAAAAATAACCAGGGATAAAGTATTATTAAATACTGAGTTTGATCATGCATATGAACATTTGTGCCTGGCTTCTTTGTTAGCAAGTCACTTCGGGTTCTCATCCTCTGATACTGTGGGTGGAGGGGGAATGCATACACTTTTACAAGCAGTCCTTCCAGGCAGCCAGCCCCTCTGCCAGGTGGTGAGAGCGTCAGCCAGGGCAACATGGCAGCAGCACCCAGTGCCATACCAAGTGTGCAGCCCACTAGATAGACTCCCACAAATGAGATTTCTGGTGCTTTTGCTGTTCCTCTGAAACACCTTTGCATCCAGCAGCAAAGCACCGGGATCTGGAATAAAAGAACGCAGATATTCACTTCTCCTGTAACAGTGCAAAGCGGTGTTGAACTGAATCTAAAAGTACTTTGTCCCTATTTTAGCATCCTCTTTATGCTGTCTCAAGCATTCACTGAAGGGTGGTGTAAAACTCAGCCGTTCAGTTCCCTCCAGGCTGTCAGCCTGCTGAATTCTGAATCACAGCATTGAGATCTTTCATCATGTTAATTCCAATAGAAAACTGTGTTTTGCCTAGAGTTCAGCAGCCTTTGAGGCCAGGAGTGTTCTGTGGCTTCTCCTTGCTGGAAATTCATGCCTTCTCCAGCCATCCCTGTTGCTGTACAGACTTGTAACATAGAGTCAGTTATAACTGAGCCATTTTATTGCTTGTATTGTAGGAATGGAGGTGGCCGCAGTGGGACTTTTTGTGCAATCAGTATTGTTTGTGAAATGCTTCGACATCAGAGGGCTGTTGACGTATTCCATGCTGTGAAGACACTGAGGAATAATAAGCCTAACATGGTGGACCTTCTGGTATGAGATTTTAACTGCACCACTAAATAGAAAATGTTCCTTTTTCTCAGAAGACTCAGTAAGATTTCCAGGATTTGCAGTGGGAGTTGTTCACAAAGCAAGCAAGTCATTTTCAAAGAGGATAATGAAGTCACTTCACTTGTAAGAGTATTTTTACACTGCTTTCTTCCGAGGAGACTTTGTCTCCATTCATTTGAATTTTTTAAGAGTTTTAAACTTTCACATGAACATCCTTATTAATTTTCTTTTTAGCAGGCTGAGCCAAGTGGAGAGCAGCCCTTGCATGATAGAAATAATAGTTATGTAAAATGAAATGCCAGATTTTCAAATTATATATTTTATAAATAGCTTAATCGCCTAATATTTATCAAAGCCATGAATTTCAGCTTGACATCCAGAATATTGCATTTAATTATGGTTGCTCTATCTCGTAGAAAGATTAAAGAAGTTCAGAAACAAGGGGCTATGTGCAATTATTTTCCTAGAGAGTGTTTTATGAGCTTTTTTTTAAATGGAGAATTGCTGAAGTGCCAGCTGCTATGCCAGAAGAGCTGCAGAACAGCTTAAACCAGCAGGTTCTTACACGCCAGTGTGTAGTTTGGTACTTCGAGACGGGTGTAGCGTGATGCCCTGTTCTGAAGCCTGGGCTATAAAAGGCATTGTTTTACAACATCCTGCTGCAGAGGTAGCTGCTCAGGAGGCAGCTGTATTTGATTTAATATCATAGTCAGGGGGAAGCAGCATCTGGGCACTTTCAGGGATGCTAAGGCAATCTGAGCCAGTGTTGTAAGCTCTGGTTAAACAAGTTTGGACCATTGCAGCAACTTTTCTACAGCATGCTCAGGGTGAGGCAGAAGGCATCTCACTAAGCTGATCCAGCCTCTTGTAATTTTAGGAGAGATCCCCTTAGGTGAGCTAATGATATCCAAGTGTGAAACACACTGGAGAATGGGCAGAAGGAGTGAGGCTTTTGCATGCTTGTGAAGACTGGTAGGGATATCCACTTCTCTACCACATGCTGCATCGCTGAGCCTCATCTCTCATGTGGAAGAATAGCTCCACCATTGCAGTGCTCTTTTCCAGCCTGCCTGTGAAGTCCCAGACCCTTCCCTAGGTCCTGCTCTGGCCAGGCATATGGAAAAAGGCCAGATGTTGTCAGCTGTGCAAAGCAAGGAGGGAGTTACAAGCAGTACCATAGAGCCACGAGTCAGCAATGTGGAACTGTGAATCTTGTATCAGTGAGAAAATATCAAGCTTTCAGCCATGAGGGAGCAGCTTGGCTGGCTTCTTTTCCCCAAGTTTATATTCTCAGGAGGAGAATTGTCATGCCAAGAACCATACATTTCTATTTCCTAGATATTAAGAAAAATGTCCTACTTCTTCATCCAGGTAGTATAGAGACTTGGCAGGCCTGCTGCTCTCCATTCTCCCAGAGCTTAAGTCCACAGAACTCACTTGTATCTTACTATTTCATAGAAATAAAAAGAAAATTACCAGTGTGAAGATGTACAGTTGAAGAAAATTCTCTCTACAAATTCCTTTTTGTGACAGTTATCCAGGTATAGATTTGTCAGGCAGCTGTCTCCATTTTCCAGATGAGAATTTTTTAATTAAAAACTAAATGTATTATTTTAGAATATAAAAGTACCTCTTAGTAAATTAAGGATGGTATTGAAAACATCTGAAAGACATTGAAAGGCCTTGTAGGGACTTTTTTAATTAGGAAATTTCAAAGCACTTGTGAGGGAGATTAGTATTGTTTTCCTTACTTTATAGACAGTGGAAAGAAGGCAGGGGACAATCAGAATTTTTCCTGTTATCACGTAATGCACTGACTGAGCAGAGTTAGAATGACATCTCTTCAGTCTTGGTCTGCTACATTGTAGGAACAAATATTTGAATTAGTTAGGTTTCAACATGTAAGTTGCTTCATGGTAAAAGGGATTTGGGACACTTGAGAGTTTTTTCCTAATCCTGTTGCTAAATTTAATCTTTCTTACATTAATATATCTTTGCCTTAGTTTCCATATCTGAAAAATGAGATATGGTAGAAACGTCTCCCTTGTAAAATTTCAAGGTAAAAGATTAAATGCTCAGAATGATGACAATATTTCCCAAAAATGGTTTTAAGACTGCTTTATCAGTTACCTGTTAGGGACTTTCTGACAAAATAAAAGGGCATTTTTACCATCCATACTTAGGGATTCATCTCTTAATTTCATAGAAACCTTTGGTTTTCCTCCAAGAGTTAAATTTGAAAGCCACATCTATACAATATGGAAATTATGAAATTTTTCAGCCATCATACAAAGGTAGCACATGTTATTACAAAATTTCTATTACAAAGTGCCCAAAGCATTTGGTGATAAATGTTATGCAACTTAACCGTAGGTGTCCTAGAAAAAGAATTTAAATATATCTCTTTTAATATCCACTATCAAGTGAATAATAAAAATGTACAAAGGACACTCATGACTGAACATAGTGGGAAATAATACATGTCTGCTCTTTAGGACAGGTATTCAGTTTACTAAAAATGACATTTATTCAGCTGGATCAGTAAATCAGCATAAAATGAGAATGGAAGAATGGAAATGGATGTGTGGCTGATATCTTGTTTTGATGTGTTATGTAGTTATAGGATAATTTCCATTTATTTAGAAACATATATGCAATAAAAGCAGAAAAGGAATCTATACAATACTCTCCTCTTTCCTGTCTGCATTTTTTTCATTCTTTTCTTATTCTGAAGAAGACACAAGCAGTTTATGGAACCTTGCAGAATCTTAAAACCTCACATACAGCTCATTCATCACTTCAGTCATATCTGAATCTTCTTTTCTTTTAGAGTAATGGCTCTCAGCAAAAGAACTTGGAAATGATCCATACTTGCTGATGGCTTTTTGATTGTTGTAATAATGTATGGTCATGTATGTACATGTTAGGATGGACTCTATTCTCAGCTAAAATGTGACCCAAAAACACAAGTATTGGCTGAAAGAGTCAATTCTCTAAAATGTTTGTTTCAGTGAAAAGACAATTTTAATCTTACTGCTTCTGATGTTGAGATGGAGAAGGCTGAGTGCTGTCAGGCAGTTAAGTCTGCTCTTGTTCCTAAATGACAGTATGTGCCTAGTTATCTTTTACTAATTGATTGAAATGCATAAGTGAAAGAGGCATTTCAGTATCGGAAATAGTCATAAAACTGGCAGGTGTTTCCAAATTGAATTCTCAGAAGCCAAAGCCCTGGACTGCTCCTGCTATTTCTTTCAGCTTTTTTGTTTCATATAAATGTTTGTAGTGTTGCTAAGTATGGCAAGTAGCAGGAACGAAAGCATAAGAGGGATATGTGTGCACACACAGAACTGTAAGTCCTCAGTGACAGCATCCTTTAAAAGTTGCAGAGTGGGCAAAGGTCAACCAAAAGCATTTGGCCTCTCCATTCCACTGAAGATTTGAAGGGGGTCAAGTCATGACCCTCTGTCCCTGAAGGATGCAGGCTTGGTTTGCATCCCTCAGGAAGGGGATTTCTCTGGGATTTGCTCTGTTTCCATGCAATTGCAAATAAAACCAGCAGGTCTGTGTTTCAAGCACAGGGCTGGCACCTGAAAACAGCCTGTGTAACAAAAGAACTGTTAAGAGCCTAACGTGTGCATCACCAGTAATTGCTAAAAATTAATTGGGAACAATTAATTTAGCTCAGACCTCATCTCACGAGCCTACTGCACTGGGAGAGGACAGTCTTTCAGACTGGGTCTGGGCTGCATGTAGAGGACCAACAGTAAGCAGCTCTTGCCCTGAAATGTAAGAAGTGTATGAATGACATTAAAATAAAAGTTACAGTCTCGGAAGTACTAAATGCGGGGTCTATTTTAAGGTAAACATTTTCAGGAAGGAATTTCAGTATCTCCAATTCTGGTAAAGTGCTACATGAGCATTTTGACAGATGACAGAAGGCTTGCAAGTCAATACATATGTAACATAAGCAGTATGTTATATGTAGTGTCTATTGTCTGGTTAATATAAAGATTTTCTTATATGAATATAAATTGAATGTGCAAACTGGTTCCCATTGACAACAGCTGATAGTAAATAATTTCAACAGAAGAGAAATATTGATCCCCTTAATTAAGTTTCTTCAGTAACTGACTTCATGGTTTTCTTTTGACTTTTCAGGATCAATACAAATTCTGCTATGAAGTGGCTTTGGAATACTTGAATTCTGGCTGATTGTATAAACAGTGCAGCCAAAGTTCCTCTGTTCACCACCACAAACAAAGCAAGTCGCTTCATGACATCTGTGTAAATGAGATGAAGACTTCTCAGTGTTATGCTTATACTGCTTTGTATAATTGGCTCTTTTTAAGAGCCCAAAAAGGTGTTTATAAAACCGCTTGCACTGCCCATTTTCCACTATAATGCCGCTGCTTGACACCCATAATGAACGTACACCAAACACATGGCAGTTGTTGAACACCGTCATACATCGCCCTCGATGTGGTGAAGCAGCATAGTCCTCTGGTAAATAAGAGAGCACAATTATATTCTTATGAAGGAATTTGTACTTTTCTGTTATATTTTGTTGCCTGTGATTCTCAGTTATTGTCACAGCCTAGTGTACATTTCTGTTCTGTGGAGAATGCTGTCTGGCATTTTGATAATATATGATTTTAGTTACATTTGTATTCTAACACATGCATAATAAATGAATCATATGTAGCTTATCTGAACTAACTGAAAGACATGTACCAAATCATGTTAACTTTGTTGAGTTGTAATTTCTATCCACTTTGTACCGTTTCAGAGAGAGAATCTTGAATGAAATACAGTTAGAAAATGCAAGATACAGGATGTTCAGATTAATATATCCAAAGCTTTTTCATTTGTTTATATTGTAAATATTTTTTGATTTCATCAAATTATTTATTCATTAAAATGATTTTTTTTTGTGAAGCACAGTGAGTGACAATCATTTTTATTAAGCCCTGGAAATGCTTACTGTATGATAGTGTAAACATTTGTTTACCTTGTATGGATTCTCAGCTCAATAAATAATTACATACATGATAAAATCTCGTTTAATTTAATATCTCTTGGCATTTGAATGCCTTCAACTAAGCCTCTTTTCAGATTAAATCTAGTAAATACTGAGCTACCTCTAGAGCATGTTTATTGTGTTGATCCAGTGTTCATCCAGCCAATAGCAAGGTCATAGAATCATAGAATGGTTTGGGCTGCAACATACCTAAAACATCACCTCATTCCAAACCACCTGCCATGGACAGAGACACCTTCCAGTGGACCAGGTTGCTCAGAGCCCCATCCAGCCTGGCTCTGAACACTTCCAGGGATGGGGCACACACCACTTCTCTGGGCAACCTATTCCACTGCCTCACCACCCTCATAGTGAAGAATTTCTTTCTGATACCTAATCTAAACCTACTCTCTTTCAGTCTGAAGCCATACCCTTGTGTTCTGTCACTACATGTTCTTGTAAAAGTCCCTCTTCATCTTTCTTGTAGGTTCCCTTCAGGTACTAGAAGGTCACAATTAGGTCACCCCGAAGCCTTCTCTTCTCCAGGCTGAATAACTCAATCCTCTCAGCCTTTCCTCATAGGAGAGGTGCTCAATCTCTGTAATCAACTTGGTGGCCCTGCTTTGGACTTGGTCCAAGAGGTCCATGTCTTTCCTGTGCTGGGAACCCTGGATCTGGATGCAACACTCCCAAGTGGGGCCTCACCAGAGTGGAGTAAAGATGTGCCATGCCAGTATATAAAAGAGGTGGATCATATGTTTAAAGCTGCACATGCGAAAATAGAGAACCTAAAAGATGCCCTGCTCTGAAGAAGAGATGATGTCGGGCTAGCAGAGCCCAGTCTTGTCACAGCATCCTTGCCATTCGCTCTGTGTCTCCTGCTGCTGCTGTGAAGGTGTGATGGTGCACTTGTTCTTGGGAAGAATGCTGTGAGGGGGACACAATTCCTCTTGTTAAAGTACTAGAATGACTGGAGGTTGGGGAAGTTGCTAAAACTTTTATGTTAGTAGAGCTGTTGTCAGTGCTGCCACTGGAAAAGTTTATAGCGTTAAAGATCTTGTCTGCCCTGAGAATGGCTGTACTGACCTTCCATGGCATTTGGATGGTTCTCCTTGCTATGAAGCACTCATGGGTGTCTGAACATGCTGGGAATTGCCTCGTGCTCATGGATGTAGGAGGTGCAGCAATGAAGCAGCAAAAAGGAGGAATGAGCCGGAAATGACTTGCTACTGGTACTGCAGAACTTTCTCTCACCCAGAAGTGTCAAGGAGATACTGCAGGCAGAGCAACTGCTCAATACTGAAGCCTTCCAAAGCTATATGGGAAACCACATTCAAGGAAGTGACAGACTGCACAGTGTTTCAGCTCTTAAAATGATTCTTTTAACGTGCTAACCATCTGGAATGGAGGCAGTAGCTATATAAATGTATCAGTCAACATGTTTTGAGAACCTCTAAATCTAACAGATCCAGCTTGGAAGGAATGACACAACTTGTCAACTCCCAGTTCAAAACCACTCCAAAATTCAGATCCGAAGATCTGAAGCGTAAGTTTCCTCTGCAGCTGGAAAGCATCTCATTTAAACCTGCTTTAAAATGTAGCCAACAGGTACCAGTGATTGCTATAAATTGCACAGAGGTACTGAAAAACTTAAGAGAAACAACCTCAGTCCTGAGAGCAGTGATGGTCCTTGGATAAACCTTCAGCCTGTTGCAAAATATGCTCTGATTCATTTTAGAAACCTAGTGTTAGGAAACAAAGGTCAAACTTCTAACTTTATATTCCTCACAATGAGCTTGACAGACAAGGTATGCCAGCCAAGCAAGCTTCTTTAGTAATAATTACAGGACCCTAAAAAGTTGGGTTCTGTGATCTATCCATTGAAATATGCATGGACATGTCCAGTGTTTCAGAAAGTGTAGGTAAGACAGATAGGTGTGCAAAAGAAGCCTTGGACAGAAGGTGATACTGGCAATGTGATCCCAAATGTGAATGAGATTGAAAAGCAGCAAGAATCATGGGTATCTCCCAAAGCTGCCAGTGTCAGCCAGACATTATTCTGGCTGCTGTACGATTGCAGACATTCCTTGCACAGGTAGATCTTTTGGGGTGAGGGGTGGAAGGAGATAAGGAGAAAAGAGTTAGGCAGTGTTTCATACTGTTTTACTGATAGTATTCTTTTTTTCCCCCTAATTCTTTCAACATAGATATAGTCAGACGTTACAGAGTATATGTTACAATCTGTTTAATGTAGTTCCAAAAGGCATTGTGTGAACAACAATGCTGTAAAACCAGAGCCAGTTAAAGAAAGCACAGCAAGCATCTTTGTGTCCTCATTCTCATACCACAGCTATCAATACAAATTATAGGGAATTCCAGGCTTAGGTGAAACAATATTTTGGTAAGAAGAAAAAACAGATGAGGACTTCAGATGAAGATGATGAGACAGCTGGAGCACCTCTCCCATGAGGAAAGGCTGAGAGAGCTGGCATTGTTCAGCCTGAAGAGAAGGCTCCAGGGAGACCTTACTGCAGCCTTTTAGTATTTATAAAGGGCCTACAGGAAAGCTGGTGACAGACTGTCCCAGTCTGTTGCTATAGGATGGGGGGTAATGGTTTTAAACTAAAAGAGGATCAATTTAGATTAAATATTAGGAAGAAAGTGTTCCCAATGAAGGTGGCAAACACAGGAACAGGTTGTCCAGAGAGGTGGTAGATGCCCCATCCCTGGAAACATTCAAGGGTTCGCATTGGACAATGTAACTTGATCTGGTGGAAAGTGTCCCTGCCCATGGCAACAGGTTTGGACTAGTATCTTCCAATACAAACTATTCTGTGATACAGGAGTAAGGAACCAAGAACATAAAAGGAATCAGAAAAGAGGAGAAAGAAGAAAAGAATTTGGTGGGGTGTTATGCAAGAACTGTGAAAGTTATCTGGAGAGTGCCATTTTAGAGGAGACAACAGAAAGAAAACAGCAGTGGCAGCCATTGTAAGTGTTCATAAGCCAAATTCCATTTTCAGAAGAAATTTACACAAATACAAGCCGAGTAGAGCTGCAGAACTTAGGGAGACATCAATCCTAGTTTGGAACAGAGGAAGGGATGTTTTCTTCAATTCCCAGTATATGAGAAATAGAAATTAATAAAGACATACTTTAAATGATCAGTGATATGTATCACCCAACTCATCATCTTTCTGGGACTTGAGGTAGGTAATTTTTTTTTTTTTGGAGCTATTCTGAAAGAACAGCAGCAAGGATGACGAGAGAAGTGATCACATGCAGGTAATCTGTATAACAGCAAGAGTCCCGACAGCTTCCTGGGCTTCTTTATCAGCAAATGAGTCTGTCACTGGGAGGGTACCTCTATGGAGTACTAATTAGCTAAGGAACTACATCTAGTAAGATTAAAAATTAAAACATAGTGAAAACTTCTTACCCAGCTGTATGCAATGTCTCAAAAGCATGTCTGTGCCACAAAGACTTGATCTGAAGGTGCTATCCAGCATCAAGGCCATCTTCATTTTGGGTTCCTTCTTCATCTGGTTAGGGTTCATCTTTAATATCACTGAAATATTTTTCTTCTATTTCACTGTATTTAGCCCAGCTGCTTACTGTACATGCTCCTTCTCAGTCCTTTAAAGACATGGGGTTTGAGATGTGGTAATGCAGAAAAACTGACACTTCCAGCAGCAGATATTCCGGGCATCTTTCTTTGGGGAGGCCTGGAGAGTCTATAATGGCAGTAGCAAACCTAGAGCCCTTTGGCATTTCTCACTCCAAAACAGTCACAGCAGGATCAGCTGCTGAGTCTCCTTTCATGGTTGTTTCGTGTGTCATCTCCTCTCCCCCTACCCTCTCCCTCATATCAAGGATGACTAAAGGAAAGTGATTTGAAAGTTTACTTGAGTTTTTACAGCCTCATTAACTTTCTGATTCAAAGGTAATTTGATTGCTCTGCCTCCTAAAGTAACTTCTTCGAGCAGTTGTGCATTTGCCTTCAGAAGCAGCAAGGTATGTAGGCAGATCACTGTAACAGAATGATTTGTCATGTTACATTTATTGTTGGTTTTACACTTACTTTATCAACTTGGATCCTTGAACTACAAAACATCATGCAGCCCATGTCTCATGTGAGACACAGGGCTTTATTAAAAGAAAAATTAAATTAGGAATATAAGAAAACTTTACAGCTTAGGTCTGTTGTATGATGGTTGTTAAGGAAGACAATGACTACTGTCAATTTTGGGTCACAGTAACAGTAAAATTCAACAGACCATGTAAAAAATAATACTCTTTCTAATGGAGCTCATTTGTTTTGTTGGTTTCTGTAGCTTAGACCTTGTCTGTATGGTGAAATTACAAACTGATGGGTGCATTTGCATTGCCTCATCCATTTGCATGCTCTGCCTGCAGGAGCCTTCTGACACCACTGGCATGAGGGGGATTGTTCTGCACGCCTCTGCTCGGCTGTTGGCATTCCCCTTCAGCATCCTAGCCCACTTTAATGAAGGAATCTTTCCAAACTCTTGTCAACCCTTTGCAAACTGCAATAAACAGCGACAGCAGCAAAATGCCTTCCTCACTGGGTATTTCCAAGTAGACTTTTCTGTGGAAGGCTAAAAAGGCTGATCTGTACCAAGCCTGAAAGCCGCCCCCTGCTGCCTTCACTTCTTCCTGACTGTCTCTCTAGGTCCTCACACACTCTCAGGGCAAGGCTGTCATATACCCACCTCCAAGAGCCCTCCTGGAAGATGCATTTCCCTCTGGTGCTCCCACTTCCCTCCCAGTCCTGTCACCGCAGCATGTGATGCTCTTTATGGATGATAGGATTTGAGATAGATGGAAGGGAGATTTGAGGATAGAAGAGGTTAGGGTCTACAAACACTCTACCATGATTTTGTTTAATATTGCTGATAGTATTCAACATTCAAAGGCACAGGAAAGCTGGGCTTTGACAATGAAGAGTGAGAGGAATGCTTGCTGTAGCTTGTCTAAGGGAATGTGTCGGGGGAGATTAATATCTCATGCTCACTAACAGTCTTTCCAAGCAATGGTATTTTTACTCCTGAAACTCATGTATTGATGTGTTTTCAGTAGCAGCTAGAAGATTTTTAATTGTATCTCCATATTTGTGATATTTCTAGTAATTGAGTTTTTGTGACAATGTGCTCAGGGGCCACAATTAAAGCCTAAGTCTCTTTCATGTTAGACATACACTAATACTGCTGCCAGGCCTGAGTAAATGCAATCAGAACTCTTAGTCCTACAAACATTTACACTAATACCCTCTTGTCTAGTCTGACTTGCACAAAAAAAATCAATCTGATCCTCACACACATTTTGCATATAAGCTCATCAGTCCTTGTGCGTGCCTTGTCATGATGCTATATTGAGTCTGGCTGGGATGAAGTTAATTTTCTATGTAGAAGCCCATATGTCGCTGTGCTTTGTATTTGTGACTAGAACAGTGTTGATAGCACACCAACAGTTTTGCTATTGCTGATCAGTGTTTGCACAGCATCAAGGCCTTCTCTGGTTCTCAATCTGCCTCTACTTCAGCAGGTAGCCTGGGGGTGATCAACACCAGCTAGAAGGAAAAAGGACACAGCTGGGACAGGTGAGCGCCACTGACCAAAGACAGGATATCCTATACCATGCATGATTACAGTCAGCAACAAAATAGGGTTGTGGAGGGGAAAGCAATTTCTAGGAGACTGGCAGGGCATTGGTTTGTTTGTGGGAGGTGGTGGGTGAATGCTTTTGCATTAATTGTTTGGGGCTTTTTTCCCCTTTCTTGTTCCACCTTGCATATTAAACTCTATCTGACCCATAAGTTGCCATGTTTTTGCTCTTCCTATTCTGTCCCCATTCCACAAAGGGTGGAGTGACTGTGCAAGTGTAGCTGGGCAGACTTAGCTGCTGGCTGAGATCAATCCACCAGAGCACATAAGTGTTTGTAGGACTACAGTCTACAGCCATCTCAACAATATGCTTTGCTTCAACAAAAAATTTTAAATAGGAGCTTACTTATAAAATTAATAGGATTTCTTAGGTACTTAAGTACATGATGTATGTTATTAAAAGTCTGTTTTAAAAACTAACCCAAATAGATGGGGCTGACTGACCCACTCAAAGCAATAAAACATTGAATTTTATTGTGTATGGTATAAAATTTGGGGCAGACGCTCGGCTTTCTCTATATATGTACAGTATTCAGACCACTTTAAGTGATGTCTATAACCAGCAGTTACTACAACATAAAAACCTCTGCTGGTGCTTTTTCTATGCCATGGATTAATGTTACAGGTGCAGCAGAGCCCTGCCTGAGAGCTCCCAGGCCTGCACAACTGCAGTCAATGCACAGGGAGGTGGCATTTGACCCTGATCAGTTGCTCCCCCGGAAACTAATACCTTCAGATAACTCAGAAGGCTGAGCACCATGCTGGATTACTTACTTAGCACCCCTTTTAGACATCAGACTAGTAATCACACTCTCTGGAGAGACACTGGTATGTATGTCGTCTCACTAATCTCTATTGTAACCTTTAGAAGTTGAGGTGAATGCAGAGAAAACTATCCTGTTGTCGTGTTCCCTTGAAATTCTGATTTATATGTGGTATATAACAATCAGCCTATAATATAAAGCCTTTGGGGGATGAAAAGTCTTTGGAGTGAAATACAGTTACTACACTGCCACATGAGAAGTGGAATGAAATTTGATATCGGTCCTTGAAGACTTCATTATCTGCTTGTTGCTGTGCTCTCTAGTTGTCACAGTTTGGTGGGAACACCTTGGAAACTCTTGCACACATAGGTGTAAAAGGAGTGACCTTTGTTGGCTATGTACAGGAATTTGATCAATATTACACACCATATAAAACAAAATGTAGCTTTGCTGTTTCAGAGGATCAGCACAGACTTAGCCATGCTCAACTGCAGCCCTGGATTGCAGCCCTGTGGTTTGGAACGATTATAGTCTTCATCTGAAAACAACCAGCTTTTGAGCATTTCCATAGGGATAGCACTGTTAAGAAAACCATCTGCCAATCGCTTGCAACTCTTTTGCTTCATTTTATTCAGATTAGTTTTTTCTTGGTAGGATATGTGCAAAATATAAGCCATCACCCAAACTAGATACTCTTCACATCCTGGTTCTTCTAGCCTGCCTATACCAACCTCTGTAAAGCCCTAGCAAGAAGATAGCACGTACCCAAATCTACCTCTCTTTCAATGACAATAAATTAATGAACTGCTATCAGTCTATCTTCTGCCTTCTTTAGGCTGCCTTGTGTGGAGCTACACCTCAGCCTGACAGCCAAAAGGGTACATAAGTGAGTACTGCCGTAATTGATTTGAATAAAAGCTTTTAACACATTAAATGAAACTTTTTGAGGTATTAAACTGTACTGTCTTTTTATCAGATGACAAAGCCTGCTGGTCAAATCAAGCTTCTCTCTACTTCTGTTGGCACTCCTCCCTTCCCTCCTCTCTTCCCACTGCCAACCTCCTCTCCAGCCAAATAACTCTGACCCACATTCTGAACATCTGACTACACTTGAAGGATCAGTCTGTGGTCATCCTGTGTCTGTTTTGACAGGCAGCTTTGCCAAATGTTTGTTCTCCAGCAAAGGCTCTCATTCATGCTGACAATGTTGCTCTCCTGTCTGGCACCCCACCACATCTGTCAGCAGCACAGCCTGAGGCACAGCATCATCATCTGAAGATGGAAAAAGTTTTATTGGCTTGGGTAGCGTTTATCTTTCATGTTTTTAATATTCTCTTCCCTCCCAAAACCTCTGCTAAGAACGCTCTCTTTCAATACCTGTATTGTCACATGAGATTTCCTTTAACTGAGACTCTTAGGAAGAATCGTACACCATCCCCTAACTGGTAGTGCTCAGTACAACAATTCATTTGTTACACTTCTTTTGGACAATGAGGACATAATTTAGTCCAACCTTGCATATAAAACTACTGAATACTTTTGTAACCAAGAAGTCAGAACAATATTGCAATGTAATTTTCCACAACCAGCTGCATCAAATGTACTGAGATTATGATAGTTACTTTCTAGAATCAGTTGGGCAAGACCAGTGTCTTCCCATTACAACTGATAAATGGCTAAATCATTTGGCACCAGATTATTCAAGCAGACAAATTAACTTCAAATATTAATACATTCAACTACCAGTCAGACAAATTGCTTGTTCTACAAGTGCCAGAGTGGTGTTGGGGAGATTTTCCTTCTGCTTTCAGGAAACCTAACCTTCAGAGCAGCACTCGGCCAGGCCAGCAAGCCCATCAATCAGCTAACAAAGTTGGCAGCAGCTAAACAATTCTTCACTTCCCTCTGGAAAGAAGGTAGGAAAGAATAAAAAACCTGGCCAACTTGGCCAATGTCTACCAGGATTGACTGTATTTCAAATAAAACATATGTGCCAAGGCTCTGAATCATCATGGCCATACGACTGAGGACCCTGCTAGGAGTCTGCTTACCCCAAAAATGTTTTTCCATGGCCATGGGTGAGTCATCTTGAATTGAGTCATCTGTATTCCTCCACAGGCTGATGATGATGATACACATGCAACAAGGACCACCACGACCTCTTCTCTCTTCTTCCATATTACACCTAAATCCTTCTGGAAAGGACAAACTTACTGTTTAAAGTAACTTGCTTTATGATAACATAATACAAACAATTGGATACATGGAGTTTATATAAATATTTTATATGTATTCATATATAAGTATAAAATCATAGCAGGAGAGTTTCAAATTAAATGCTTTCATCAATTGGTGAAAATGGCAGATCCCTGGATCACTTTAACTCTTTCCAGCTCCCAAGCTTTTTCACAATTATGTATTTTATGAACAGCAATGTTCTCTTAAAACTGATTGTAACTGAGGTGAATATGGACTTGTCTCTCAGTGTAAGATATCACTAGATCAAATAAACTGAAAGGAAGAAAGACATTACCACACATGACATGATACTTGGAATGTGGAGTTATTCTTGTGCTCTTTGTACTCACGTTATTGTCTAGTTGTAGAGCTTCAAAAGACACTTCTAGTGAGGGAATATTTGAAGAAAGGCTTTAGGGGTGAAAACAAAAGGCAAGCTGACTGTTCTAACACAACCAAGATAAGATTACAAAAATAAATTCTGTGTTCAACAGGCAGAAAATGTGTTTATAATTTTATCATTGTACTCAAGGCTTCCTTACAATTTACATCTTCATTGAGTATAAATACATTTTCTATATAAGATACCCCACTGAACTGAGCAAATCAGGATGTGCCATTTGTGCTATGAGCAGTAAAGCAATTCCATAAATTATGCAGTATATTTTGTCAGTAAATATATAGGGTCATTAACATCACAAATCACACCTTATTGCTGTATATGTTAGCATATTTTTTATTATAACTCACAGGTGTGAAATTCTAAACACACTTTACATGGTGATGAGGTTTCCAAGTTACTTTATTTGGCTTCCAGAAGACATTCAACAGTACTGACCCATGAGGGTGAGTTTGGACTTGGAATTAGTTGCATTAGTTGCATTGCTGGTCCAGGTCCAGCAGTAAGCTGAACCAAGACACTTCCTGCAACCCATAGGATGCATTTTGCATTGTAGACTGAGAGGGGCTCAGTGGTGCCAGCACATCAAAGGCACAAACATGCTTGTACAGACCCTGAGCCTCCCACACCTACCCCTACACTGAATAAATACGGCTAAGTCCTTTGGGAAGAGATGTGTGTAACTGCTCCACATCTAGTCTCCACACTTTAATTTAGATGTGAACAGAAATAATGTAGTCTTAATTTAAATCATGGATTTTTATATCCTTAACAGCAGGGATATAGTGCAGAAGATTCTTTATCAGTATCACATAGGCAGTGTGCATATTAAACTTGATTAACAGTTTGTCTTTTCTCAGAAGAGACCACAGGAAAATAAAACCTCTATTAATTGTTCTGATTGCCTGATATCAAAGAGCAGTTTTGGTGTCTCATATAAGCATGTGCAACTCTGAGCTTTCACAGCTCTTCTACTCTCCCCTGGACAAGCCAAGGATCCCACTGGGAGAAGGCTGTCCGGAAGGACAAACAGAGGGAAACCAGTGCAAACAGCAACTGGCAAACACTTAGAGCCTTGCTGAAGTTTGCTCCTAAAGAATTAGGAACTGTAGCCTTTCCAGGATAATTTTCCAAACAGGTCTGTCTATGGGTGAGTTTATTACAGGACAGCCCGTGCCTCAGCCAGCACTGCCCTGCAGGGTGAGGTGCAGCACACAGAGGACATGGTGTGCTGCTCTGCAGGCACCCTCTCTGAGCCAGGGGTCACAGCTGGCACAGGCCTCTGCTGTGACTGCAGGGCTCTAAAATGGGCAGTACAATCTCAAG
Source organism: Formicarius rufipectus (assembly GCA_013399695.1). Classification (NCBI taxonomy): domain Eukaryota; kingdom Metazoa; phylum Chordata; class Aves; order Passeriformes; family Formicariidae; genus Formicarius; species Formicarius rufipectus. The sequence goes on along the minus strand of VXAU01003306.1, from coordinate 236,163 downwards.
AGAAGCCACAGGTCCTCTGAAGACTGCTCACAGTTAATGGGAAGACGGACCTGGTAGCCAGGCCAGCAGATGAAATGCGCCTTCTGCCCTGTGACCCCGGGCTGTGCTGTTGGCCCGAGCAGAGAGGGAAAGCCGAGCTGTGCTGCACACAGTTGGTGGTCTTTGTTTTCCCTTTGCAGGGTTCATGTCATTCACTGTTGTTCTTCTTGGCTCCTTCCCAACTTGTTTTCCCAGCAGCTATGTGCATGTGTTACAGAAAGAAGGGGTAGCATCCAAATTAAACTCTCTTTGCAAGGTACCACAAATCACTCTCATCTCTGTGTTTTTGCTAGACTGTGCGGTGCTACCATTTTTTGTGTTAAGTTCTTTAAATGCAATTATTTTACCCTCAACACATCCACATATATCTACATCTGTTTTGATATGGATTTTTTTGCTTATGGAAGAGGGGAAATGCTTATGAGCAGTTTAGCTCATTTGTATTACCTGGTGCCTAGATAACTCTTCATAGATTTGTTAATAAAACAATTTGTTGTGACTCCAAATATTTCTTCAAAAGAAACTTACTTTTTAAGTACAGTGTTTCCACTCTACATTCCCTGATGCCAAATTATTCTAGTCCATAGCAAGTCTTTATTTCTTGTTAGGAAGGAGAACTTGCCACCATTCTACAAACAATGAAAAGGGTGCAGCTTTTGGCCTGAAAAGAAAGGCACTGGGAGAAAATCCACCAAAAAATTGCACAGGAAAAGAGAGTACAAGCACCCCATTTTTTCTGCAGTTACCAGACCAGGAACAAGCTCATGTTTCTGATTTCTCTTTCAGGGAGCTTGTGTTAAGCAGCAGCATCACCTTGCTGTTTTATGGAAAATCCGGTCTCATCAATATTTTTCCAACAGATACTCACTGCATTACACAGTTTTCAAGAGACCACAATCTTCAAAGCCCAGCTTCTACCAGTGAAAAGCATTTACAGAAGCAGCCTCTTTGCTGATTCTCTCTTATACAGGTTAAGCAGCTTTAAGCCTGGAGTTGAGGGACAGGAAGAGGGAGGCCAAAACTACCTCACTTCATAAGGTCACTTTCCCTCCCTGTATGAAGTTGATGCCAGCCTACTCAGCTGCAGCAGCATCACTAATGTGAGCATCACACTCCCATTTGTAAGGACTTAAGAGTACCTGACAGCAACCAAGCAGCTGCCTCTTGCATTGCTGCCCCACTGGAGGAAGGTGCCAGCACTGCAGGGCTTTGGTCTGTGCCCTTGGGACCCAAACAGCAGGACTTCAGCAGCCTCCCAGCCTAAAGCAGCTGTGGAGGTACATGGTGCAAAACAGCACTGCCACACAGGTGTCCTGGGTTAATGGCTTTGCAAATGATGCATCCTTCTGGAGAGCTTCTGCCCACTGTCATCCGTGCCTCATCCTGTGCTGCAAGACAAGGGGAAAAGATTTCCCTCTCATAGGCAGTCATGCAGGAAACACTTCTGCATCTCTGAAGGATGACTCTGAATGATAAATGGCATAAGCCAGGAATTTTGGCAAATTAAAAAGTTTAATTTATTATGCTGCATAATTCTGGCTGCTTAGCAGGTGTGACATTACTTGCTTATTTGAAAGCCAAAAGAGGTAAATTAGATGAAAATGTGTTTTGTAAGAGGTTGTTAATCAGAAAGGACCTCTGGCTCCTTCAAACTGCAGGTGTTTTCACCCAGTGAACTGTGCCACCAGAAAAGACATCCCTACCCTGTGGGTTCACGGCTGCCCATGAGAGCTATTCACTTTGTTGATCTGATAGGTCTTTAACAAGGCAGCTTTCCCTCAGAAGGGTTTGGCTCCTACTGCCTTTTCCCCCAGCACAAGAGTTGATCACTGATTCTCAGCAGGAACTGGCATGGCTCCTTGGCTTATTCAGTATCCTACAAATAGCTGCTGAGCAAAGCAATTCTGGAGAAAGAGAGAGAATAACAACAGTCTGGAGCCATTCCCGCCCAGTGTCAGAGCAAAGTGCATCAGCCAGGAGATTTCTTTTTTGTCCAAAAAGAATAGCATTAATCTCTGCAACAGAAGACAATTAGTCTCTCTGTGTGACAAAGTTTTACTATCACTAATGATTGCTACTTCACTTGCTCAAAAACCTGAAAAAACGAGTCACAGAAGGTTCATAGCCTTCAGAATAGAAATTGTCGCAACACATATAAAGGAATAAAAGGCACTTTCCAGATCTACAAGTGCTTTCAGCCAACGACATTTGGGAGTAAATTTTAATATTAAGGAGGAGAGAGGGAAAGAAGTATTTATAAGAAGTTAAAAATAAGATGCAGTTGGTGCTTAGTTGTAAGGGTCTCAGAGGTCACTCCTAGGCTATGTCACAGGCCCATGCTGGTCTCCTTCAGCTTGTGCACAGCCATGCAATATCTTTAATTCAGCAACTGTGAATACTGGAGAGGGCAAATCAAAGAACTTTTATTCAGTGAGGCACAGAAATTGTTCCTTGTTCCCCTTCCTTGGCACCAAGCAGGGCAGGGCATTGACATTCAGCCTGGCTTATCTGAGGATGTGGGTTATCTGTCTGCTTATTTTCAGGAAGTAATCTTTTCAAAAGGTGCAGCTTACCTGAGAAGTAGGGAAAAGCTACTATTTATTATTGAAGAGACATAGAAATGGGATTAAAAATCAGTACAGTAATGCTGAAGCCTAGTTTCATCATCACTGTGCAGACAGGACCTACCCTTGACATGATATGAAACATTCCTGCATGCTCCTTAAAGTACCTTTTTCTTGTGCCATATGAGTAGGATTGACAATTTTTCTTCTTTAGCAATTCTGATCTCTGTAGGTCTCTGCTAAATGGTGTAAGTCGCCGCCTCTGGAGCCGGCTCCTCCTCTGAGGACGCCGGGTCAAATCCCGAGGAACTCGCTGTCACCATCTGAGCTGCTCGGCTGTGGCAAGATGAACCTCAGGAGTAAAGGGGGTGGGGCCAGTTCTGCGCACACTGTGCCTCACCTAAAAAATCCATTGCGCAGGCTTATCCCAAGATCTTCGTTCGCGAAGTCTAGCCAACAACAACAACAACAGGTCTCTGCTAAATTCTCAGCCTTCCAAGCAGAGCACAGCTGTCAGGCAAAGCAAGCTGTGAGAGAGAACCAAAACCCATAGCCCAAAGGGTCTCCAGTTGGATGATAAGATGGGTTGAACCAGTAGTCACTCCTTCCAGGCACATATTTCAATCCTGCTGTGTTTCCCTCTCCTTCTCCCACTGTATTAGGCGTGATTTGATGTCTTAGGGGGAGTTCAGAATGCGTGCGTGTGTGTGTGTGTGTGTGTGTGTGTGTGTGTGTGTGTGTGAGTGTGAGTGTGAGTGTGAGTGTGTGTGTGTAGGACTGATGCTGAGTGAATCCGAGGCTGAGAGGAAATTCATCTTTCTACTAATTTCTGCTCATTTTTCTAACTCAGTTGAATCTCCTAATTTATTGTCACCTCCATCTTTTGTAACAGCTCCTTAACAGGGCATGAAATAGCAGTGAAATGAACACTGGATTTTGGAGAGCCCAGAGCAAATACGTCCTTCTAGTTTGTCATTGTCATTTATTTTTTTAACTTTCTTTTCCTCCCCTTAAGTCTTTGATTCAATCTATGACAGTTTCTTTGCTGCTCAGATGGCTACTCATTTTTCACACCAGATTTTGTGGCATACTATATCAAATACCTTACTGAAAGCACAGAACTGCTTAATCAATTTCATTCCCATCATTCATTAATTTAGTAATTCTATCAAAAATAATCTAGCTTGGGTGGTACAATTTGTTCTTTGCAAACGAGCACAAATTTTTTGCCTTGCCGTTTTCTATCCCCCAGACATGTATGGAGTTCTTTCCCACTTAGTATTGTACTACTGAACTACAGTCTGACATTAAACTCACCAAAAGACACACTCTGACAGCCATAGCAGGTAGGAAGAGGTTGCAGGACCCTTCCAGTCATTTCACTACAGTATGGTGGGAATAAGTAAACTAGATTTGAAGACAAGTGACATCCCGTAGCACATGGGGAATCTGGTGGTTTCAGTCCTATCATTGTAAGATTCCTTATTACTGTATTTCCTCCCAATAGCTTTGCATCTTAAGTTTCACAAATGTTTTCATCATGTCCTGAAATCCCAGGATCAATTTGACAATGCACTATGGAGTCTTTACTTTTAATCCCATAGGTTTGGGAACTCAGCGTTCCCAAACAGCAAAACTTTCTGGTGATTCAGTCAAACTATCAGCAGACAGCTGGTTTTGAGGGAAACCTTTTTAAGAGGGATTATTGCTTGTTTCCTTCCACTGAGAACTGGAATGTACTAGGACAGGATAAACACAGTAAACTTGCAAACAAATTATTCTTACACATTTTGGTCAATCAACTTCTTCAGGTTCATCTTTTTGATGAGAAAAGCACTTTGAAGCAACTAAGGAATGAACTGTTCAAAGGCTGCCACTTTTGGTTCATCAATCAGGAGCCTTTTCTGATCCCAGGTCTTTCATTTCTCAGGCAGGGCATTAAGCAGGTGGGATGTTTCACATGCAAGCTATAACTGGTGTTCACCTGTTGTGATTGTATGTGCTGTCCCTCAGTGTCGACCACTGGGCAACTCAACCTGCAATGGTTGGTTGCTGACCATGGACAAATATTGCTTTTATTCTGGGAGCCTACAGAAAAAACAAAGGGGGATTAATAATTTTAAAGCCCATTTTTTCAAGTGGCAGGTTTACAATACAGTTGTTGAAGGGTGAGTGTTGTGTTTTATGCTGGCATTAAAAAACAGGAGTCAATCCTAACCTTTGTGTGGAAAAAGGCAACAAGCCTAGGGCTTGGACCTTGCTCTGACCTCTGCTGGGTAAGGAAGCAGTAAACTGAGGGACTCAGTGAAGTTTTCTTTATTTTTGTCAGTAAGAAGATTAGAACAACTTGGTACCAACTTAACCCAACCAATTAGAGAAGGACATGACTATTAAGGATCTTTTACTGCACTCAGTCTTAAGAGAGGACAGAATCCAGGGGATTGTGACCTTGTTCCTCATGAAATTCAGGAAGAAAGGAGGTCCTACAGCTTCTTTGGAGTCAATACCTTCGAATCATTTTTCATCAGACTGTTTGAAGAGCATATAAGTAACTGACTCTAGAGAAAGATTCCTACACCTCTTCCTGATTTGCAAGCAGTTTCTACCAGGCAATGTGGACTTGCTAACTCAAATCAGTGTTAGTATGGAGACCACCGTATTTCACCCTTGAGTTTTACTGGCCTTATATCCCTTCCCCATTATTTTTTTCACTCAATGTTCCCATAGTCTAATTGCCATATGGTTTGTATTAGCTATATTTTGGCTTTACACAAGCGATCTTAAGCCTCTGTTAATGTGGGTAATCAAGATCTGATTGCATGATGCTCTGGGGGTCATAAAAGTTTGAAAACAAATGGTCTGTAACACATACCTTATCCCCTCTTTTACATTCCTTTTTTTCTAGTCCGTGTCCAGAAGTTCTTTTCCTAAATGTTGTTTGGAACCAGTCAGATCCAAGAGCACCTCAGGCACAGCAGACTGAGGCTGTCAGGGCTTAAGGAGCAGGGAGAAATGGGAGCTAAAAGAGAGAGGGAGGGGAAGAAGCAAATGCATGTCTTTCTCAACTGTTATAATGACTGAAAGAAGCTAGGCAAAAGGGTAGAAACTTGACTTTAAAAGCTCTGGTAACATTGTTTTTTTCCAAAGGAAATTTATTTCTACATCTTATTATTACAAGATCAGAGATAGTTCATGGGTACTGCAGAGTCTGGTCACAAAACACACTCACACTGAAAAGCCATTTTGATTTCTATCTGCTGTCTCTTTGTCATACAGAGACACTATCAACACCTGCATGTCAACAATGGACCTCAGCTCAGGAGGACTTTATGATGTTAACAAACCTCATTTAACCTCCCCAGTCTCGGCTAGGAAGCTGTGATTTCCACTGTAAACAACAAAATAGTCTATACACACTATTTCTGAAATCTGAGGACAGTGAGACCTCAGAACTGCCTGATGCCTGGCCTGATATTGGCTGTGACTTTCTATAAAACATCCTCATTGGAAAAGAGATTGAGGGCCCTCTTCCTGGGAGTGAGCCATCACAAACAACACACTCGCTTCTTCCTGTCAGGCAGCTTCTCAAAGCTTGCTTTCTGAAGCTCTTGAATAGCATTGCTCTGCTTAATTGCACAGCCCATCACACACCATGACAGGAGGGACTATCATTTTTCCCCCTGCTTCACCTGCACCTCCCCTGTTAGGTTAAAGCTTGCCTGAAGGGCCACAGAAGCATCCTCCTGGGACAAACAACATTTTCAGGTTAGGCTAAACTTACTTTACTATTTCTTCTGTCCCCTTTTTCCCAGGTCATGGCCTCTGCTGGGCTTTGCACCCAAAGACAGTTTTTCTAAGGAAGGTGCAGACAGCAATGCTTGAATTTTCCCTTTTTATGTTAGAAAGGCTCAGGGCTTGAAATGATTAAAGGTGATTAGTCTGACCACTAAGGCATTTACTGCAAGCTTGCCAACTGGATCTCATCTGATTTTTGTCAAGAAAAACAAAGCAAACCTCCATTTCAATGACTTACAATGAGGTGCTGATTTATATTTATTTCAGTAGAAAATTTAAGCCTTTACGAAGAGGATAAAGTTCCACTGAGACTGAGTGACAGATCCTAACATAAGAAGCTTTGGCATTTTATTCATTTATAAGAGAGTATTTGTATTCACTGTAATGCGTGACAATTCCAAATAACCCTATTTTATTTTTTTTTTAATGTGCTTCCATTGAAATATGTTAACAGAGCCTGTCTTCAGAAATCCAGTATTTGCAACATATTTTATGCAAATAGCTACCCTTCAAGGTTAATGTCTATTCTTCAAAGGTGGGGGGAGAGCTCTTACAGTGTTACTAGAGTGAGGCACCAAATCTGCAACCAGCAGAGAAAAGGGGGCTAAGTCCTGATTTCACCATGGTCTAGCTGATACAGCACATTGACCTCAGTGCTGACAGCCTAACTCAGATTTAACCAGGTCTGCTGGTGTTAATAAGTGTTTCACTCACAGCTGTACTGACATCACCAATGCCTCCAGCCCCTGCTCCACTCTGTGTTTCCTTCTGCTTCTCTGGTAGTTGTGCTGGGGTTTATGACTGAGTAAATATAAGGGACAAGTGTGAAAGGCTAAAATCTTTCATCTAGCTCTTTAAAGGTGAAGAGCTAATGTACTAAGCAGCATCTTCATGAAGCAGAGGCATCTTGAGAAAAAGGAACAAAAAACAGGAGGAAACCAACATCTTGAAAAATGACCCATAACTTCAAAAGATTATTAATCTCCCTTCAGATAAATGTACCGAGATTAGAGAACACTGGGGAAGTTTAATGACTCAGTGGGAGAACTTTTCAAAGGCAAAAATACGAACAATTGTCTTCCTGACATATTTATCGATATTGTTTTTCTTACTAGTGTCATTGAGAATTTGTGCTTTAAAATTTCCTCTGCAGTAGCTAAAGAGGATAATGACAGACACTACAGGAAAGCTCAAAACAGATATTTTAACTATAAGGATGTAAAAAAAATTTTTTTAAATAGAAAACTGCAGAAAAATAGCTCTCTCATCTTTTTGTGTACGTGTGTGTGTCCATCCTAAATGCTGAGTTAGATCTCCAAACTAAATGTCTCCAAAAGTTGACCGGAGGATGACATTTCTGTTTTGTGACAGCTCTTCAGGTTGTGACATTTACTGTTGCTGCTGTGCTTTTTTCTCTGCACATGAATAAAAACAACCCGTTTCCGCTGTTTGCACAAAACAGAGCTGTGTTGAAGCACCAGTTTTCAGTATCTTACACCTGCACCTGTGACCCCTGGCGATGGCAAGGCTGCCATGGGCCTCAGGGCTCTGCTCTTGCTTTTCAAACCTTTGGAAAAAGCCTTGCTGAAACAGATACCCTTCCTGTAAACAAGCGTCTGACTGGTGAAGCAGCCTGTTTCCTGTATGATAAATGAACAGCACATACTAACCAGTTCTAATGGGCAGGATATGGGTGAGTGGCTCGAAATTAGTATAAGAACAAATTGAATGGACTGAGGGATAGGGAAAATGCTCATTTGCAGTGCATTTCTTGTCACAAGAAGACAGATGGATTTCTCTAAGTGTGATGATGTTCCCCCTTGTCCCAATGGTAGCACTTTTGAAGAGGGTGCTGCCATTGCGGTCTCTGACTCAATGGGATCAGAATGAAAATGACATCAAGCTTATTTAAAATCTGCATCCCAAATATTTTTTCTTTGCATATTTACACTGTTGATTGGCATTAGCATGCAGTCTGGCACCAGAGGAAAGCACAGACTAAGTTCATCAAAGATAACAAGTAATTCTGAGTAATGACTAAATGGCATTCCCCCAAATCTACTCTCAAAAAAGAAAATGAATAGTTCTGGTTGTAATTACCAACTCAACTTCCATATACTAAGCTAGCATTTATGAATATCGAACTAGGCTCTAATCGACTCTGTTAGGTATGTGCCAGTTTATTTTTCTAATGCAAAAAAACTTTAGTTGTTATCACTAGAACTGTTTGTTAAAGTTGAAAGGAGTTAAATCATTAATAGGGATGTCATTTATTCATTATGGTTAAAATATATATATCCACTTGTCACTTGGATGAATCCAGTTTCTTTTCTCATCTCAGTTTATTGACATTATAGATGAAAAGAGCTTCTTTATTGCATTCCTGTTGGAGCTTAAAGCCTTTACGATGGTTTATTGATGAACTAGTATTTTCAAAATCAAGACTGCTGAGGCTTAAGATTGCAGTCACAATTACATGGTGTTTTGTTGCAAAGCTAACAATTTGCATGGAATTGATGATAGCTTGACATTAAGCAAATAAAGTATTATTATTGTAATTTAGTACAAAATGTTGTAGAAAACACTGCCTTGGACCAATGCATAGACATCTACTACAGTGCTATGGTATCTCTTTCTGGAAAAATTTAACAACTTAAATGCCATTCAACTTGGCATTTGTAACAGTACAATGCAAATATAGTACTGCTAAACCCTGTATGCATGAAGGCATGTGAGTATCTTCTTCCAGGGGACTAGTTCTGCTACAGATTACTCATCAGTATTAAGGACCTTGTGCACCTCCTGCTCAGAGGACTGACCCTCGAAGACCTGCTATGAGTGTATGTGGTAGCATACAAGCCTGAAAGATATTGTTGTTAGATGAACGTCTTATCTTTTTTTTTTTTTAACTTATTTATTGCTGCTTCTCCTAATAGCTAAATCCTCACTAGAAAACAACTAAATACATTAATTATACTGAATATATTTTGATAGAGCACTGATTCTAAAAGGAGATCTTAAAAGCTTAGTATACAACAACAGAGAACCAGGCATAGCCAGTACCAGGTGTCAGAAACTACTTTAGGACATTGAAACACTGCATGTGCCAGTCCTTCAATTTATTGATAGGAAAACAATTGTATTCAACAAGCAAAATATTGTGTGGCAAAGCAGGTATGGAAAAATTGAACCTCAGCTCTTAAACTGGCAGCTCTTTCACCAATGAGGAATTTATGGTGTACAGTGGAAAATATTTGCTCTTTCCCAGAAGAACTTTGGGATTTGGTATTACAGCCTCTTGACTTTTAATATTCTTCAAAGTGATATTTCTTCTAGCTAGATGAATGCAAGAGAAAAACAGGAAGGCACTGCCCACTCCACTGCTACTCACTCGGGAGCATCCTGGTGCTGATCTGAATCTTCTTGGAACACGTGCTTTGATGACTCAGTGCTGTGTTGGCAACCTGACCTTCAGTATTTCAGCTTCTAACTGATAATTAGCATTTCTGATGTCTAATCAGACTCAACCATGTGAGGACATACAGACACCCTTGATTCCAATGAAGGTCCAGCTGACAAGGACTGAGAAGTTAAATTGTTCATTCAGTGTACCCCTTGAGTCAAAATATTCATCAACAGCAGCTTTGAATTGCACTTTTTAGTTAAACCTGGGCATGCACTGGTGGCACACTCAGTTTTAATAATGAGAAAACAAATGTCTCCAGTGTCCTGTCAGCTGTCTAGGAACATAAACTCCCCACAAGGAGGAGAAAAAAATTTGCCTCTTCTAATGGTGATTAGAAGTGTGTGACATTTTCTCAGAGACTGCCAGATCTACAAAAATACACACTTTGATAAACCACATGCACCTACATAACCTAGCATTACACTGGGGGTAGTATGGATTAATGACACAGATCCCACAAGATGAAATACGCCGGTTGGTGCTTTAATACATCAAGAATACTATTCACCGTTGACTAAGTCAATTGATTTTTTTTAATGAAGTATTTTTCTCAAACAGGTATCTTCCTTTCCCATGCCCACATTTTATCTGAAAGCAATAAGGGCATATCCATAATTTTCTTTCTTGTTCCCTATTGCAGCTTTACTTGTTGAGTGTATGTTGATGGAATTTCTGTCTTCTGTATGAGCTACTGCTTTGTGCTTTATCACTTCAGATTTTCAAGTAGTATTACTTGGGTCACAGAGTATCTCTAAATTTCACAACAGACCAACAATACATTTGAACACCACAGATTAAATTTATTGTGTTTTATTTTCATTTGTACTAAATTTACTCAAATTGCTAACTTTTGAGAATGCACAGCAGAGTATAATGTCATATTTCTATTTACAAAGCATTGCTATTGGTTTTATTATTAATGTTCTATAGTTTAATCTTAACAGAAAATTAAAAATGTATTTTTTCTACCTTTAAATCTGCAAATAGTTGTGAATCTCAACCTATGACAAGATCAAGAGATTTCTACCACATTGTATCTTTTTCCAGTTGTCTCTGTGTATACCTACTGCAATGATAATTTCTCCTATCCATTCCAAAATATCACTTGTCAAAGACCAATACATCAGATCATGTGTTCCAACTGGCTAAGTCAAAGGACACAAATTAAACCACATGGAATTCCATCTGAACATGATAAAACACTTTTCTGCCATAAAGGTTGCCAAACACTGGATCAGGCTGCCCAGAAAAGTTGTGGAAGGTTCCACCTGTAGAACTATTAAAAATCTGACTGGACATGGTCCTGGGCCCTGCTTGAGCAGTGGGGTTGAATCAGAAGGTCACAGAATTACAGAGTAGCTTGGGTTGGAAGGGACTTTAAATATCATCTAGTTCCAACTCACCCACCATGGGCACAGATGTCACTTGCTAGATCAGGTTGCTCAGGGCCCCATCCAACCTGATCTCGAACACTTCCCAGGGATGGTCCCTTCCAACCTCATCCATTCTACCGTAACCATGGATACAAACTGCCTGGTCCATCACACAGATCTAGGGATCCCTTTTTGTTCCATTACCACCTAAAATGGGTCATTTTCATCAGATTAAGTTTTGCAAGATTATAACTGGACGTTAGTCTTCCAGTAAAGAGAGTGATCCCAGTAAAGACGATGATATCAGAGTAGTAGGGAAGGGACCAGCTGTGACTTCCAGTTTAATCTAGTCATTTCAGTATCTAATACATCATCTCACTTGGTGTCAGTCAGCAGACACAGTGTATCTCATGACTACACATGGGCAATCAAACAGTGGTCACATTACAACAAATTAGGAGAACTCTGCTGGCAGTGCCTGTGACCTCAGCTCACCCCTCTGAAAGATAATTTACCTGAAGGGCCATAAACAAAGAGCCCAGCTCAGAAACATGAGCCCTTTATAAGAAACATGGACAGGGTTAGGGCTGAGGAATTGCAAGGCAGAACTTTCATCACAGTAATTTTGTTGGACTGCTCCACAGGGAGCTGTAGAGAGAGCTAGGGAGTCTCAGACAGTAGACACTTCAGGATCTGTAAGTTTATAAACACTTCCTCTGAACCAAAGTCCCTATTCAGAACACAACTAAACTTTGGGAAAGTTATAAATCCCCTTTTATGTGGCTTAGGACCATTTCTTATTAGAGCTGGGAAGACTAGATATAAATCTCTGTCCAAAACAGTAATCCTCTTATATTTCATTACTAGCACCACAAGCCTCTGTGAAGTGGTCTCTATCAGAACCATAATAACACTGGGTTGTAGCTAAGCTCTCTATCCCAAGTTCAGTCACAGCAAACCCACTAAAACATTAAATCTGTGCCTTCCTTTGATTTATTAGTACTCTCTAAGCCTTTCCACAGTCAGGTATGGGCCTGAGGCAGCAGCTAGCAGCTGAGGGAGAAAGCAAAACATATCCTAGCATCACACCTCTGCTATGCCTGACTACGGGAGCACTTAGTTTCAGGACGCGTTATCTTAACAAGTTACTGAAGATAGTTCAAACTAATCTGTTATTTTGCCTTGCTATGAATTGGATAGTGTATAACTCTTGGCTGAGAGTCAGTAACTAACAACAAGGGCTCTCTGCTCCATGTAGGGGGAAATTCAAACAGGTGAATTTAAACTGATTTTTGTTCTAACACAGTATATAAGTGCTCATGTGGGCTGTGAGAATGAATTCAGAACGTCACTGATAATGTTTTGACCACTGTGTTTAATGTTGTATAAAATGTCTTTTGCCTTCCCCCTGTATGTCTCCCCCCAGTATTCCCCTGTGTCTTCTTCCCAGAACCCCACTCTGTGAGCTGAGGGGCGGGGTACACCTTGTTACCTGAAACGCTTTCCCACCTGAATGTAAATTCCCTCATCCCCATTGGTCCAAAGCCAGAAACCCCCCCCTTGCCCCTCATTGGACGATTTGAACTCCCTCCAAGGTCTATAAAACCCCCTGTTTTCCCAATAAAGTTCTCTCTGGTCCCCCTCTCTTCTGAGTGACCACAGTGTGTATTTCTCTGGGGCCCTCAGAGACCACATGGGAGGGAGGGGCAAAGCCTTGGTAATGGACTAAGAGGACACCAGGCCAGAGAGCAAGACTCATGCCGTTGCAGACAAATTTCTACAGCATCTAACGAGGCTTTAAAGAATCCCCTCCGGATTCAGTGGGCAATTACTGGATTGCAAATATCAGCCACAACAGATGAGGAGCAACTAAGGACAGTTTCTGACATTTTCCTCTCAGTTCTGTGTGTCTTGATCTACTCAGCAAGATTAGGGGAGTCAGTCTTAGATACTGACTCTATTTCTTCCACTGTGTCGTGAAATTTGCACTTAAGCTCCAAGGAGAGTTTGACTGGACTAGGCAAGTTGGACTAGTCTCTTTGTCTTTCATTTATCCAGAACATGAAATGCCCTGTGCTGGGACTTTTTACACCTACCCAATGGCTCTCCAAAAACAGATGCTGCCTTTAAAAAACATGAAGTTTGTTTTAGTCTTTGCTATAGACACAAAAACTTGGGCTTTTGACAATAGCCTATCTGATAAAGGGAAGGAATACAAAAGTTTGGTGCTTAATCTCCAGCAAAGTCAGTGCATATTTCCTGTGAGATAGCCTTTTGCAGTAGTCACTTCTGACTGTACCTGATTAAGACTACACAAGTTGCAGTTCATACTTTTATTGGGCATTCTCCACATGCATATTCTCTCCCCACACTTTTGCATGCATGCAAATTTTTGTTTCCAACAAGTGACCAGTCAAATAATAGCTCTGTACATAATTTTTGTAAACAAATGTAAGTTTGAAACAAGCTTATCCTACTTTTACAGGATAGCAGAGTACAAAATACCACAAATTAAGAGCAAATGCTTCACTTTTTCACACAAAATAGGGTATACGTTATTCTTTAGCTAAAAATACCATTGAGTTCTCCTGCTGCTGCGCTCAGTAGCCATGTAACAAATACACTGTTATCTTGTCACAGGTAGCCGTGGCTATTTGCTGTCAAACCTTTAAGCGAGTGCTATTATAGTCTAGTTGTTTCCTGTAAACAAACTACAACATGTAGGTAAAAAAGGGGGCTTCATGTTGCACTGTCCCGGTGGTTAAACCATTTCTCCTCAACTCCAACAGCATCGCACACAGGTCTGTGCTGGTGAACTTGCTCCCCCCCTCAGAGATCAGCGACTAATTTTAGAACCAGCTCTGGATATCATGACTATTTTTGTTGTTAGAGAGACATCTTGTGGTGCATGTTATTAACAGTAAGTAATAATAAAGTCTATTACAGTTCAGAAATTGTGGCCTATAAAAACTCTGGTGGTTTTGCATCTTCCATGTATCCACTCTTCTCAAAACTCCTTTTGAAATGGAAATAACCTAATCTCAAGTTGCACTTTTGAGTCATAGTAATATTTGTTAGGGACTAGGGAGGAGGACATATTTCTCTTTCTTTAAAAAAAAAAAACAAAAAAAACCCCAAAAAAACCCCCAACAAACACAAAAAACTCCCACCAACAAAAAACAAAACCAAAACCAACCAAACAAACTGAATTCAAAGGGTTTGGAGTGCAAATACCAACAATTTACAGCATAGTTTTATCCTTTCCTAACACCTGATGTACTGATCAAGGCAGAAGGCAGGTGGTCTAGCTTTATTAATGAGATATATGGGGGTTTTTTGCAGCCACAAGACTTACAAAATATTTTGGAAAATATTTAAACTCAAATAACACTTTTTGTTACTGAAGTTGTACAAAAAATTGATATTTAAAATTAGTAAAAGCATGCACTGAAGTGTCATCTGGGAGGCCGGCAGACTGCAAGAGTTTTCCAGTGACAGAGGCATTTTACATCACAGTTATAATTCCCGTTTACAAATCTGTAGTTAATTAAAAAAGACAGACACAACTGAATGAGAGTCAATAAGCCAAATAAGAAACATCTTTGAATTTTGGCAGATTTCTTGCTCCATCAGAGGCAAATCCTTGCACACTGCTATATAACAAAATAATGCAGTGTTCAAAATATTACTGAGCTTCTGAAGAATCATTGTTTGGAGAAAAGACAAAAAAATAATTTTTTGATAAAACAGAATACCCCTATGCATTGAAAGTTTCCCCTCTGGAGCTTTGCATGAGACCCTAACATTTTTTTCCTCTATGCATGTAACTGTTCTCTTGTCCATTAATAAGCTGTAATTATCTATTGTCCTTTCATTGAAAGGAAGAAAGTGCTGTGTAGTCAAAGATCATTACTGGTCCACCCTCTGCTATCAGTGAAGTCAGTGAAAATGAAAAGGTAATTATAGAGGGTCTTTAGAATAGTATGCAATGATTAACATATTTTCTAAAA
Organism: Formicarius rufipectus; assembly: GCA_013399695.1. Lineage (NCBI taxonomy): Eukaryota > Metazoa > Chordata > Aves > Passeriformes > Formicariidae > Formicarius > Formicarius rufipectus. The sequence continues at coordinate 220,916 of VXAU01003306.1, read as the reverse complement.
AAATCAGGTTTAAATTTTAAAAAACCCACAATGTTTTGCAATTGCTTCCTCATGGCTTATTTAGTTAATGTCCTTTGCTCTTCTTGTCTGATATTTGTTCTAGGTGGGCAATAGGCTTTCATAAAAAGAATTCACAAGATATGGACCACTTAAAAATCAAGTGGAAAGGAAAGAAAAAGGACCAATGATAGGATAAACTCCAAAGAACAGACTAGTCTAGACTAAACTAGAATATTTCAGTTCAGAATATTTCAGAAGCTCAGTAATATTTTGAACACTGCATTATTTTGTTATATAGCAGTGTGCAAGGATTTGCCTCTGATGGAGCAAGAAAGGGACTTACAATGCTAATCTACTCCAACTGCCTAAAGAGAGAAACTGCTTCAGTGCACAAACTGGAGAGCAGGCAGATGTGATTCTCAGAACAATGCTAAATACTTCTAGCTCAGACTCTCTCTAACCAAATAATGAACAGCCCATGCAAGTGCAGTACGAACACAGGCCACTGATGGAAATGTATTCTGATTTCTTTCAAACTCCCTAAAAGTTAGAAGTCAATAATAAACCAGGCAGGGGTATCTACAGACCTCATGCTGACATTGCTCTGTACTTTTCTGTACCTTTCAATCATATTCTCCACTTTTTTTTTTCATGGCATAGTTATGAAAAATTAAACTAGTATTCTAGTAATGCTGTTACGATTGTTACATCTACTGGCAAAGTCACTTACCTGTTTCCCTTTGCTCCTTCTTCCCAAAACATAACATTAATGAGTGATTTTGAGATGATCACTTACATTGAACTTTCAGCTATTCTTTGANCTGACAGCCTGGCATCGGCTGCATTTCAAGACTTCTCAGTAACCCAACTTTAAATCTGTATGAGAATCTATTTTATTTTTTTTTCCCAAAATGTGCAGTACTGTATTAAACCCACTGGAGAATTCCAACACTATCATATCAATACAACTGTCTTGTTCCATCAGATTCACTATAACATAAACATGACAGTTTGTTTGGAAAGATCTATTTTTCCATTTAATTATGTTCAAGTTTATGATGTTATTTTTAACAAAATAAACCCTTTTACTTTGTATAGTATTTACGCAAATAAATAGAACTTTGAGTTTCCTTCACTTTCTCTAAAATGCTGCTGGAAATCCACACTGGCATGTCTTCAGGTTTCCAAGTTAATTTGAAAATCAGTGTTGTTTAATATTTTATATATTAATATAGTTAATATAGTTCAAGTAGAACTTTAATAGCACATGAATTATTGATATAAATAATTTTAGAAGATGCTACCAGATAGTCTCCTTTCTAACTTTCTTAGGTAGAGAAAATGTTCTTTCTTACCCAGAAAACGAGATGGTTGTTACAGTGATCTTGTTATCATTGCCATAAAGAAGCCAGTTTCATAAGAAATAAAAGTTTGTACCTTGTAACTTGAGCAACTGTCTGATCAGACATGAGCCTGGCATTTACACACTAATTTCTGAACAGTAAAATACACTAAGCAGTTCCTTTGCTCAAGGTTGCCATGTGTAACTGAAAATAACGCCTTTAAATAACTGGGTTTTCATAAACGTTTTCAGGAATTTAAAATTTAAAGCTTTGACTCCACACAGCTGGTCACTGTTCATTGGGACAGGCTCTGCCACAGGACTTTTTCCATACACCAAATATGATTCAAAGCTGTTTTTCTGGCAGATCTAGAAAAGGGACCAATGGAAACTACTGGAGTACTCCCCAAATCATTCTCATTTTTATTACTGGGAGACAAAATATGCACTACAAAGTAGTGACATGGACCACACGTGCTCGACTTCTCCCACCTCCAGAACCTTATTCAGTGAATATCACACAATGCTGCTAGTATGAATAGTTGATGCCAGATCTCTTGTTCTGCAACAAGAGAGAACATTTGCAGCAGAGAACACTGACTTGATGGCCCCAAACCTGGCAGTGGCTGTGAAAAACAAGGGTTTCAAAAATGTGGATAAGAATGTTGTCCCTGTTCCATGCAAATGGTAGCAGCCTGGACTTCCCAGTCAGTGCTTAAAATGAAACATGGATAGAAATTAACTACACTGAAATTAGAGATGGGGAAAAAAAAAAAAATGGTCCCATTAGTTTAAATGGATTTGGGATTTCCCACTGAAAAATATGACAGAGTCTGTTTTGATTCATGTTAAATTTTCTGCACCATAATATCATTCTGGGATATGTAATTTGTATCTTGCAATTATACTGAGGGAAAAACAAAAGCTGAATATGCAGGGGTTTATGGTTTCTACACTTTGTTTAGGAATCTCCCCCATGCTCTTGCCATGAGCTCGCTTCCTTGGGTGTTCTGTCACCTGAATATATGTTCTCTTAAGACAATCTTTACATGAGGTATTAGTAGACAGATATTTTATAGAAGTGATGAATTTCTTTGCCTAGGCTACTAATTCTCTACATTTCATTATTTACTCAAGTTTGGGGTTTTTTCAGACCTTGAAAATAATGTGGGTACAGCTTTATTCTTAGTCACTGAACTGATATGGAGAGAACAATTGTTCTCTTGCAATTTTTTATCTAAATCTTTGCAAGAACTTTAAATAATGTGCAGTTCTGCTTTTCAACATTAATTTCACATCTCTGTTAATCTTTCTACTGAAAAAAATGGTCTATTTGAGTCTGAGGAAAAATTAAATTTCATCTCTTCTTCATTAGAAAAGAGAACAGTTGTGTCAAACATAGAGCAGCAATAACCCCGCTTTCTGCATACTGAACATTTTATGTCAATGTTTCATTTATCTTAATATGGTAATATAGACACACTATCAATGCTTTCTACTTCTGTTTCTTGTTCCATACTTATCTTCAAACTAGTCATAGAATCATAGAAATACAGAATGTCCTGAGTTGGAAGGGACCCACAAGGATCATCGAGTCCAGCTCTTGTCCCTGCACAGGATCATCCCCTAGAGTCACACCATGTGCCCGAGAGCATTGTCCAAATGCTTCTTGAACTCTGTCAGGTTTGGTGCTGTGACCACTTACCTGGGGAGCCTGTTCCAATGCCCAACCACTCTTTGGGTGAAGAGCCTTTTCCTATTATCCAACCTAAACCTACCCTGACACAAGTTCAGGCCATTCCCTCAGGTCCTGTCACCGGTCACCACAGAGAAGAGATCAGTGCCTGCCCCTCCTCTTCCCCTCAGGAGGAACTTGTAACTGCACTGAGGTCTCCCCTCAATATCCTCTTCTCCAGGCTGAACAGACCAAGTGCCCTCAGCCTCATACAGCTTCCCCTCCAGGTCCTTCACTATCCTCGTAACTCTCCTCTGCATGCTTTCTAGTAGCTTAATGTCTTTTTCATATTGTGGTGCCCAAACCTGCACACAGTGGTTGAGGTGAGGCTGCCCCAGTGCAGAGTAGAGCAGGACAATCCCATCCCTTGACTGGCTGGCAATGCTGTGCCTGATGCCCTCCACGACACGGTTGGTCCTCCTGGCTGCCAGGGCACTGCTGATTCACATTCAATTCACCATCAACCAAGAACTCCAAACCCTTTTCCATTGAGCTGCTCTCCAACCTCTCAATCCCCAGTTACTACGTACATCCAGGGTAGCCCTGTTCCAGAATCCCACATTTGTCTGTTAGACTTCATACAGTTGGTGTTAAAACTTCACACATCTTCTATAAGATAGAAAAACAAGTTTGTCAAGCACAGTAAAATCACAAAGGTTTCCACCAAATTTGATGCAGCCATGAGCTTTGCAGATAGGAAACTCACATATTGTGATTGCTGTTGGCATTTCGCTCTTAAGCATATTTACAACTATCATTAACAGGCTTATATAAAGCTAGAGACTTGCAGTGCTTTTTTCAATTATAAACATGCAGAAAAAACTTTCTTCTTCTGTTCCTGGCAGTCCTTAATCTGCAGTTGCACATACAGAATTAGCAGGTAATGAAATATATTAGGAAGGATTGGGTGTTAATTGTAAGAACCCAGCTCTTCACATGTTATTTAAAAAACAATAGATGTCGCATTTAAGATGATAATGAGCATCAGAGCTAAAGTGAGATTATAAACTTTTAAGTGAACCTTAATTACATTTTTCAATTTTCAGTAATTTCCTGACAGTAAATCCCTCCTGTGCCAGTCAGACTAGAATATGAGAGGGCTTTTTGTGTTCTGCTTACTTAGAGTACTGGAAAGGCTTTTTGCAGGATTTTCTTCATACCTTTTATTCACCATGTCAGTAATGGAGGGATCAAAACTAAGTGGCCAAGGAAATGCTTCTCCTAATTATACATCATAAGCCCTCTACCATATTTTTAGCTTTACTCTCAGTTGTTCAGATTACAATGGGAAGCAAAAGGTCTCAAATTCAGTTTGATACTATGAATAATTCACATAATTCCTCTCACTGTAAGAGACTGTAACATTTGCTACAGTGACTAGGCAGCACCTAGTGGTCTTGAAATGCATAAACAGTTCACACTGTTAACAGTTCCAAGTTCTTGAAAAAAAAAAAACATTTCATCAACTAAAAGCAAATATAAGTTTTCATATGTGTGTGCGCACACGTGCATAATGTGTACATACATTGGAATGTGAGGGAAAACATTCTGGTTTTGACTTTCTCTGAGCTCTAGAACTTTATCTAGAGTGAATTTATCCTTTAGTATTTCACAGATAAGTAAAAGGAAAAAAAAATTCTTGAGGCTTTAAAAACTCACTCATTACAATGAAGACAAATCATATAAAGGCCTCATGTTTTACAAAAAAAATGCTATTATTTATAGTGAGCAAAGTATTTTAATGTCTTGATCTAATTGTAACCCTTCCATTTTAAAATCAAGGCCTTCAAGTTGATAATAATAATTAGCAATATTGATTAGCAAACCTCAGAGTTTCTTTGTTTAAATGAATAAAACATTTGAAAGCTATCTAACTATAGCTCTCTAAAATTGCTAAGAAAAACAGAGAATTAAAAGAAAGAAGGAAACTTGGTCAGTCAAGTTTATTATGACAACCTGAGCTCCACAAGATTACATACTTTGAAGATATATTTCACATTTTATGGTATTACAGTAGTCAGAGAGGACAGGATCATTAGTTTTAATTTTATTCAAAGAATTTGTTTGTAGATCCATTTATCTTCAGGATTTATTTTTTTTTTGGTCCTTACTGGGTTTCTCACTTCAATAGCAAATATATTTTATTTGAAGCATTGCTAGAAACAGGACTGAAGCAAATATGCTTGAATCAGCAAATCCACTTTGTAAGTTTTTCTCTTTTTTCTTCTGAACTTTGTTTGAAACTTCAACCACA
>VXAU01003306.1:174921-208541 GCA_013399695.1 Formicarius rufipectus | reverse complement strand
CAATATTTCTGGTGATGAAAATTGCTGGCAATTAAGAAAACTGTTAAATAGAGTTTTCTCTGTTAGTTTTGGTTTTGTTTTCTTGTTTGTTCTTGACAACATAGCCTTCCTTTCAAATGGTCGTGTTTCCTTAAGAAAATTAGCCATTGAGAAAGTCATTCCTCTATGGCAATGGTTTCCTAAATGTTAATCCCAATTTGACATTCTCTTGTGGAATTTCCTTAGCTTACAAATGCTTGTGAGAATCTAAAAATTGGGACCAAATTTCTCGCATCTCCACTAGCTTTCCTTTGGTGTTCAGAGGCATGCTGTATCTACCTGTAGATCTCAGTTAAAACCATGAATTTTTCTTACCTCTAGAAGAGAAGCTGTGGATCCCTGGAAGTGCTTAGGCCAGGTTGGATGGACCTCTGAGCAGCCTGGTCTAGTGAAAGGTGTCCTTTGTCCATGGCAGGGGTATTGGAACTAGATGATCTTTAAGGTCCCTTCCAACACAGGCTATTCTACGATTCTATAATTCTACACCCTTTGCTGCTGGCTGTTGCTGAAAAAATTGTGTTCTCTGAACTCTTGGCCCTCAGTGCTTGGAGAGTTAGACATTTCCCCAGAAATTACAGTGAGAAGCACTCATACTGATCATTTTTCCTTCACACCATTATAGTACTTCCTCTAAGCCATGTTTTTCTTTGCTTAGAATTTGTGAACAATTGAGCAGGTGTTGGTGTTGGTTATGAAAAGCTCCATGCCCAGGAGCCAGCAGCTACCAGGTTTGGATTTGACAGTGAAATCTACACCCAGCCGACACCAGGCCAATGTGTGCTGCCACACGCAGGGGCTCCACCTACGGCTGGGCTCTGCTTGGCTACCTGAAGGTAAATTTAGGCAAGACAGAATCATGGAATCACAGAGTGGGTCAGGCTGGAGGGCACCACAGCTGGTAGCCTGGTCCAACCTCCCTGCTTAGCCTGGGTAGTCCTAGGGAACACTGCACGGGATTATGTCCAGATGGTTCCCGAGTATCTCTAGTGAGCAAAACTCCACACCCTCCCTGGGCAATCTGTTCCAGCGCTAGGTCACACACCCTGTAAAGAACTTTTTCCTTATATTCAGGTGGAACTTCCCGTGCGTAAGTTTCGCCCACTGCCTCTTGTCCTGTTGCCTGGCACCACCGAGAAGAGCCCGGCTCCATCCTCTTGTCACCCCCCTGTAGATATTTTCACACGCAGATCAGCAGTCTCCTCCCCAAGTCCCTCGGCTCCTCCTCGTAAGAGAGGTGCTCCAATTCCCCAGCCGCGCTCGCTGCCTCTTCGCTGGAGATCCCTCCGTGCCGGCGGGGGCTGCTGCGGGGCAGGTTCGGGGCAGGTGCGGGGCGCTGACGGGCGGTGCAGGGGCGGCTCGGGGCCGGGCGGGGTCAGCTCCAGGGCAGTGCGGGGCGGCTCCGGGACGGCTCCGGGGCGGTGCGGAGGCGGCTCCGGGGCGGTGCAGAGCGGTTCGGGGCCGGGTCCAGGGCGGTACGGAGCNGGGAGGCGGCGGGCTGGACCTCGGGGCGGGCTCGGCGGCGGGGGCGCCGGCGCTCTCCGGGGCGCAGTCCCGCCGCAGGAAGCAGCCGCCGCGCCCGGCCGACTTCAAGCTGCAGGTGATCATCATCGGGTCGCGGGGGGTGGGCAAGACCAGCCTCATGGAGCGGTTCACCGACGACACCTTCTGCGAGGCCTGCAAGTCCACCGTGGGTAAGGGAGCGCGTCCCGTCCCGAAGGAGTCGGCTGTCCCGCCCCTGGCCCTCGCAGGGCCCGGCCGTGCCAACCCTGCCCGGCCCCTATGCCGCCTCCCCGCGAGTGTGAGCCCCGTCCCCGCTGACCCCGTGTCCCTCGCAGGTCCGGCCCGGCCCGGGGCGCGCCGTGGCCCCCGGGCCCTCCCCGACCAGGGTGGGTCTCCCCGCGTGGGTGCCGAGGCCGTGGGAGGCTCGGGGGGCTGATGGCGTGGGAGCCCTCGGTGCCGGGCTGCGCGGGTCTGCTCGGGACAGTCTTGCGTGTCCCAGTTATCTCTGCCAGTTCTGAGGAGGTGCTGGATGGCCAGTTTCAGCTTCACTACTGGACAGCAGTTTAAGGGAAAAAAACAATCAACAGTGGTTGGTAAAGCGGGTTCTTGTGCTTAAGCCTCAGATGTTGCGTGTAAGGAGATGGAAGTATTTCGGGAGGTGAAAAGTTGCACAGTGCGTATTCAGTTTACTCTTCCCAGTGTACTCAACTGCTCGTCCAGACCACAGTCAGATTAACTCCAGATGACTGTTGCGCCTTCATCGGGAGCTCTTCTGTGATGTGAGGTCGGAGGAAACTTTGTTTTTTGAGGAGTAGTACCTCTTGAGCAAACTGCGTGTTTGGCTCCTCACACAACTAACTAAAGAGAACCTCCTAGTTCTCTAGTGTGCTTATTCATGGTTTAGTCATCTACTAGTCTTGGAGGTAATTTAATGTCTGCTGTCTTTTAATACACAAATATGTAAAGGGGGGAAAACAAGCTAGTTAGTCTGTGTTGTTATTAGAGTCCTGTCCTTGGAGCTGAACTCCTCAGTATTGCAGCAAGGTGGTTGTTAAAGTGTGTGTCACTAGAAAATATGCGTGCTTACCTTAATTGTAGCTTGGAATGTGAGGAAAGGTCTGATGAAAAGTGATTTGTATTGCCTTTTAGAAGCTATTACTTCCCAAACCCATCTTCTTGTGACAAAATAATACAGTTACGTATACTTTTGTTTTAATGTGTGTTTTATCAGCTCTTTGATTCTTTCCTAGGTCTCCTAGGAATCCAAATCTGGCACTGCAGATTAGCACTGTTAAATTCTTTAGTTTGAAGTTGGTAACTTAACCTTGTGGAAGTTAAAAAGGCAGTGATAGTGTATCAGAGGCATTAGTCCTCGAGGGATGTGTTGTAATGAAGAAATGCTGATGGCTTCTGTAGGTGGGCAGATTTAATTTAATTTATGGTACAGCTGAAGTAGAATTAATAGTGAAATGTTTTCTTTATAAATTCCCCAGGTCTAAACACTGATTTGAGCCTTCTGCATCTTTGGGTTGACCTACATTAAGGGTTCCTTCAAGTCTGGGCTGCTCTCTGTAACTAGAGTTAGTTTCCTGCTGTGAATCCTGGGAAGTTGGTCTAGACTACGGTCCAGACTTCCAGACTGGTGCCTTGTGAGCAGAACTGATTTCCTAGATAACTGAAACAGTGATTGAAGCAGAGAAGCTTCCTTATTTTAGAGAAGAAACAGGAAATAAGTGGTGATATGCTGCTAGACAGAAGGTTACGTAATGTTTGGTGTACAAAGTGTGCCAACATAAAGCAGCATAGGGAAATCAATCTGTGCCAAAATAGATGTAGAAGGACTTGACAGTAATGGCATTCTTTCAAGGTCCTCTGACTTAACTTGAGAGCTGTTCAAATTCCCCCAGATCCTTTGCTAAATGAAAGAGCTTTTCACAGTCAGCTTTCACCCTGCTCTTTTTGCACTACAAAGTAAGAAAAAGTAACCTCTGCTATTTACATTTAAGGTAGATTGAAAATAACCTGCACTCCGAAACAGCCTTGGTTCGGCCTTTGGTACACAGTTGAAATTGTGCAGCTCTTCCTTTGTCACTGCTTAACTGCAGTGGTTTTCAAGAACAAAGTGTTTTGAAACATCAGTGAAAATGCTGTGACTAATCCAATTTCGGAGGAAGTTATGTAAAGTAAATATACCTTGAGACTAAATTTGAAAAGACCGTGTAAACAAACAAACAACTGCTATTTGTTGAATCTACCTTATATTAACAAAGCTGTATTTAAATGCTAAAATATGTATTTACTTCCTTCCCTTGACATTAATGGTCTCAACCTGACTTTTATGCTTTTTTTACTAAACCTGTGGCTATATAGGACAAACAGAACAATATATTTGGGTAAAACAGTTTCTGTGTTAAAGTCCACAGGCTACTCAGAAGTCTCCTCTAATAGTGTAAGAATTGTAAACGTCCAAAAACTTTTTCTGTCTCCTGTCCCTAAGTGCTATTTAGGGTAGTAGTGCTGTGTCATTGAGAAATTGACTGTTTCTACTGAAAAGGGAAGGTAGAGATTCAATTAAGAAAGATACAGGATTTTAATCCTAATTTAAGAAGACTACATTGCCAGATTGGTAAAGTAAATTCTGTAATGAAAATGCATCAACATGTCTTCAGTCTTGTCTTAGATACTGAAGCTCTTTGAAAGTGTTCAAAAATAGCTTGGCAGATTTCAGCACATTATTCATAATAGCATACAATGCGCTGTTGATCTAAAATTCTTTTGATGTATTTATTTTGGGCATTAAATTAGTTGCATATAATATTGTCTCCTTAATCTGCTATTTACATAGCACAGAAAATACTCCATATGCTCAAATATTTACTGATTTTTGCAAAATGTGAAATTACTTTCTCCATGCCAGTGTTAAATCCAGAGTAGCAACTACTTTTATATAATGGAATAATGCTTGTGCAAGGGTAATCTTAACATTGTATTAGTTTTGTCAACAATCATAAAGGTACACTTTTTCTTTTAAAATAAAGTTTGATCTCCATTTATTGTGTGTTACCTGACCTTATGCACCTGCATTATTCACACCAGAGCAGAATCCAAAACTATCACTTGGAGATTTTTCACACTTGACAATTGGAAACACATATGCCAAATATGGCATGAAAAAGGGTAGTGGATAAATACGCGTCATCACATTTGTAAGAAGATTCAAGGATTGGGACAAAGGAAGAGTGTTTACTTCTCCTTCTTCCACACCCTCCTCATGTTACCCTGCCCCAAGTAGTTCTTATCCTAAAAGAAATACAGCCTAATTCAGATCTCCGTAGTGGTGATGTTACAATTTATAAAGTAATTTTTTTTAATGGTACCATCTCACTCTCTTTTTCATCACAGTCCCTTTATTTAATGTTTCATGGCCTCTCTTCTCTTCCCAGCATCTGTTCAACTACTGCTCAGTCTCATTGTTGTGTGTCGTACCTCATCCACCAAATCATAGTTAATTCCCAGTCTCTCTGCTGTTTTTCTTCCATGACAGATCTACAGAATTCCTGTACTCAGCAGTGTTTCCTGTCCATCTAATTCTGACACAGGCATTGCACTTCTCTCTGGGGTTTATTCTCTGAACCTGAGGTTCCCGATCTCCCAAACCTGAGGCCCTGCAGTGACTCATCTCTCAGGATGCTGATTCTCCTGGTCCCTCAGATCGAGTTGAACTCCTCGGTTTTTCTTTTACTTGCTGGCTCAGTATATAAAGTTTCTTGAGATCTAGTCTTATCTTTCAGCTCTTTTCCACCTGATCTAAAAGCATCCCAGCAAAGAGGAGTTGCCAGTGCCATCTCTGTTCCTCACACACTGCTGGCTCTTTTAACAGCTATTTGTGGGAAGCTACAGTACCACCTGTGGTAAACACTAAAGCTTCCTCCTGTCCTGGTTTACAAGCAAAATCATGGGTGGAGTTTGTAGTAGGAAGGTTTGTTGTTCTGGAGTAATTGCAGCCTGAGGGGTCCAGATCAGTTAGCATGTAAAGGCACTGTGGTGCAAAACTCCTTTGACTTCACAGAAATGCTTTGACCTTACTTCACCTTCACGTGAAATGGTATGGAAGTTGGGAACTTGTAAGATTTACAAAGATCCATAGCTTTTCCTGCCAAGAGGTATTTTCCATATCAATTATTTTTAAAATACCTATGTCCATGCAAAATTCCTAATGCCCATCAAATAAACAATAGCAATAGTGAAAACTTTAGCTTCATCTTTTATCAGAGTAATTTTAATTAAGGCAGCTTCTGGTTTTGATATATATACATATATTTGTTGTATGAGTACATGCATATATACTGTTATATATATGTTGAGGTTATTGTCACAATTCAAACCCTTTCTTCATTCTCTTTAAACTTAAAATATGTGGACGAACAACATAAATGTTCAGTTCCAGTCCCATAAGCTTGTCACAGAATATAATTAAATTTACTTAAAAATATCAGCTTATTCATTTTCAAAGTATGTCATTTTCCAGAACTGCCTTTTAAGTTGTTCTTCAATTTTTTTAGTTACCTAGTCATTATTTATTTTCTCAGGCCCTGTGAACACAGTATGTGGCTTACTAACCATTTGAATATTTTTTTCCGTAAAGAATAATTAAAATTACAATTTAAAAACAAGTTTAGTAATTTGATGTGATCTTACATGAAGAACGATCTATATAAAATTTTCAGAAAATCATGCTGCATCAACTAGAAGAACATTTCTCTCTTTGGTACACTTGTGTGTACCTGTGAGCTCTCTGATAAGTATAATTCATTTTAGTTTTTCTTTAAAGAACTTTTCCCCCCTTCCATAAGATGGCACTGAAAGTCTGTTTTGGCTGGGGAGAGGGAAGAAAGTGTAGAAAGAGATGTCTCTTGCTTTACCTCATCATGACAAAATAACAGTAAGATGTTCTTGCTTTAACCCAAAATCAGCTCTGTACTTAGCATGAGAAATTTTTGCTGTTGTACAAAAAAAGGACGGAAGTTCTGATCAGGGGCAAGTATTTCTTTGTGAATTGACTGTTCTTATTGCCTGTTCTTACTTTTGCATATCCAAGGTGTTAATACATCTGGTTTTGGGTTGGCTTTTTGACCAGTGCGGATTACTGTAAATAAACCAAACAAATACCTTATTAATGATGTTCTGCAGTTTCTTGCCAAACTATAAACAGAGGAGAGCAGGAGGCTGGAAACTCTTACAGAAAACAGTTTTGTCTTACACAAAACCTTCACATAGTTAGGGAGCATGTATGAACCTCCTTGTTTATCTTAGGAAATGCAACTTATGACAGAAGTCTGTGTTCCCTGGAAGCTGCCTTTTACCTCTAAGAGTAGGGTCATCGTTTGTAATGGACACTACAGAGACTCTAGCAAGCAAAAGCACCTGGCAAGTCATTGTTTGCCCCACATGTCAACTAAGTGTATTTTACAGCATTTGGTGTAGTCAGCGTTTGTTTTCCATGCATTATCATTTGGATCTTAATAAGTGAAGAAAAATATAATTTCAAATTGGAAAATATAGACTCATAATACAATTTTTTAGGGTTTAGGATTAGGAATTTGGGGAGGTATGGGGTTTTTAATTAACAAGAGGTTGCAAAGAAGAGTAGGTTTGAAGCTGACTTTTTCTTAATTTGTAAACTAGATGTTAACTTCATGTGATAGAAGTGGTTGGGTACTGGGTTATATCAACCCAGGACTGTCAGAGTGCCATGTAGTTTCCCAGTCAGAGTACATATATGAGAATATGCAAGTAAAACAACAGGCAAGATGAAGAGGCCACTTGAATGGTGTGGAATGGGCAGTTTAGTTTGTGAGGAGAGTGGAATGCAGCTGTCAAACTCAGTCTCTGCTGTGAACAGCTGAGCGTGTCAGGAGCAAAGAAAATAGGGCCATATGGTTCTCAGTCAGGGACTTTCTTTCTGGAAGTTGTGTCGCAACGTTTTTACAACTTATTTCTGATATCCCGGGGAGTGGGAAACTTGATACCCAAAACAAAATGATTTTGAAATAGATTCCACCTTTTAAAAGTCTGCTCATGAAATTACTTTTTCCTCAAATTCAGTTTTCGTTTCAGGTCAGGTACTTGTATACCAGTAGCTCGGTATGCTTTCCTGTTTTGTAATCAGAAGTTTGAACATGAGTCTTGTTCATGAAGGCACAGAAAGTCTTATTCCTTTAAATTTCCTCTTCCATCTCATTCTGTTTGTCAGCATTTTAGTGCATACTTTGAACTTAGTACCATAACTAGTGTCAAAAGCCTACCTGTTGTGAAGACATATATGTTTTACTGTCCACAAGAGTGTAAAGAAATGATAATTTCCTCCATTGTCATTAAATTGAGAAGTACTAAGCATCTGAGATGTTTAGAAGCTGTATATTGGACATTTTTTTAAAAATCACTTAACAGAACACCTTCAGAATTTACTCACTGCATGTATATTACACCAACAGAAAAAAAAATATTTGGTATCAGTTTCTTTCTAGTCCAGTACACTTGCCAGTTGAGACATGGGTACACTTTTATTTTAGGCAAGTGGTCTCAAATGTCTGCATGGTAATAGTTCTAGAATTACACACTTGAAGCTCTGTGGACAACGTATATTACCTACCTCTAAAATAATCCCTAAATGGGCTTATATATGATGTAACACTCAATGCTTCCAAATCTCTTTTTAAAATCTTCAGATTTATAATGTGCAATTCGAAAGATGTATTTCCACTTTCATGTATTTTAAAAACTAACTGCTTGTTGTAAGGCTTCAATTAAAATAAGACAAAATTGTTCAGGGTTTTTTTTTTTCTGAACAGTTTCTGTGACCTTTTCCTGTCCTCCCTGTGAACTTTTTGTTGTTGCTTGCCTCCCCTCCTTCCAATATGATAGAAATGAGTACCAAAGCTATTGAGCATCTTTGCATTGACTTGGGCAGTGTTGTTTGAGTTACAGACTAGGACTAGTAAAGATGGTTGTTACCTTGAAAATCATGTGACCTCAGCCATCAACCATAGTGTAAGTAAGAAAATTTGTTTACATAATGCTGTCAGATGTCCACATTAAATAAACTGTCATAGTCTTCAAATCATATGTGTTTTAATGGTTAATTAGTATATAACCTCTGAATTTTCAAACTGATTATGTTTCTTTAAACATGACCTGGCAGTTTTTCACTGATTGAATTGCTTTGATGCATATCAGTAATAGGCCTCTGAAAATTTTGTCCATTGGAATTGATTTTAGTTGGAGGGGTTTTTTGTGCTCTATTTGCATCTGTTTTCCCAGTTCCTCCATTAACTTTGTTACCAGGAAATCTTGGCCATCAAAAGGTCACAATGTGTGCATTAAGTGAAACAGCTTCCTCTTTCTTTTTTTTTTCCTTTAGGAAAAAATAGAATATTAAAAATGTAAATGTAAAATGCATAGTAAGAAATTTCTTTACTATTTGTTTTATTTCTAAACACTTTTTTTAACTTGAAAGAGAAACAATAGACCCAGTTGTGTGGATTTCAGTTTGTGCTTTAGTAGATAAGTTTTAGTTCCTGTTAGGAGTGAGAAAATAATACATTATAGTTTGTTGTAGGCTATGCTTTGTTTTCACAGGATTTCAGTCTCAAGTTTGGTTCAGTGGCAAGATATGTCATCCTCGGTGACTTGACCTTATCTAGAACTACATTAGTGTGCTTCTATTTTGAGTGTCTGTTCTCTTTTAGGGCTGTGTAGTTTTGAAAAGAGTGCAGACAGGTTGTTTGGCTGTTTGTTTAATGTACTTGTAAATGTTCAGGGTTTCTACTTGCCTGTTAGTTTCCCTGCATAGTTTCAATTGAGCATGTTGTAATAGATGTTCTAGTTTGCACAAAGTGTTTATCACCTAAAGTTCATATAGTATTAACAATGTGCATTATTTAAAATGTTGAAAATCCTGAACTAATAATAATCTTATGTTACACACACCGTATAGGTACTTCTGCATGTAATGCCTTACTTGCCATGTCTGCCCTGTGGAGGGAGGGCAGCAGCTCATTTCCAGTTTTAACCTGTAGGGCAAGCTGAATCAGTGTACTTCCAAATGTTGAAATAGATATAAAATCAGAAGCCCAAACCAGAGGCTGAGATTTTTATTTTTCATTAATTCTTATAGGACATTTGAACTTCCCAGAAAGGCCTCTCCAGCCAAAAATGAGGGTCAGAGTATGCCATCTAAAACAAACATACCTTTAACTCATAAAAAGAGAGGTGGTGATTCAAATTTACTCATGGTCTAAGTGTTACAGTTTTAGAAAAACTGAATGCATCGATGTGATCTGTGCAAGCCTGATACATAGAGGAGGCTGACTTTTTAGTGGGAGGGGAGATTGTAGTAAGTCCTTTCGTTCCCCTTGCGTCACTGTGCTCTGGCAAAGGGCACACTTCAGTATGATCACAGTGCACTCATTGGCTTCATTGGCATGTGTGTGTTTGGTTCCTCAATTACAATAAATTAGCCATCAGGCCTTTAAAATGCAAACTGGGTAGAATGCAAGCTAGCTATAGGTTGCTGGTGATGTGGCAGCTAAAGGGAGTCTTCTAAAAGCCTTTTTATAAGGAATGTTGTTCAGATTTAGTGCAGTTGTCCACAGTAATTGTTGATTCCTCTGTTTTCCTGGACTATATATAAAACTATGCTGGAGTAATTGTATGGATAGCAAAACTTTTTATTTACGTATTTTCATTAACATAAGTCAAGCTAAGTTATTTCTTTCATTGAACTTTTTCTTAATGCAATTTTTGAAATTGAAGTAGAAAACAAATTTTTGAGTTGTTTTAATTGAATTACTAATTTGTATGTAAACTCAGAGCACTGTCTTTGGCAGTCTATGGTTGAACATGCTAATGAAACCTGACAGGCTTAGGAATTTGTTTCTTCGTGTGCAAAAGGAAAGCTGCCAGATTTTTTTTCTTCAGTATTGGCAGACATAAAGCTTTTAATTTGTGTTGATGCTTGCATAGCATTACTAATTATAAAAAGCAGTTGAGCAATCTTAGCATAGTTCTGGCACTCTGACTTGATGTTAAATGATTCAAGCAGTTCTGTAGAAGTATCTGCTTTTCCAAAACTGTTACTTGTGTGCATTGTTCCTTGCAAAATTTAACAGTAGGAAAATGTTTTGTGGTATGACTTTAAGATGATTAATAGAAAGATCTGCCTTTAGAAATAAGAATGCCGTTGACATTTATTTTGAAATCATCTCTTTAATTTGTGGGCTTTTTTCTACTTCATTTTATTCATATATTGTGCCTGCTAGTCCCCAGAAGTCCCAAATTGAAAATGTACTTTATTACAGTAGTTGGGTTTTCTGTCCATAGTTCCTTCTTTATTTTTCTTTTTTAAAAATACAACAAAAGTTTTTTTGTTGCTTTGTTTGTGTAAGACAGCAGTGTATAAACCACTTCTGTAAAAATAAAAATATTTTGTAATTATTGAAACTTACATGAAATCCCTGTGGCAGATTTTAATACTCAGTTTGCAGTTAGAGATGATTTAGACTTTTTTGCATGTGACAATAGGACTTTTCCTTTACACATCAGAATTGTATTCTCTCAGTGCTCAGATCAAACCCCTCTACAAGTGTCAGCCTGAGACAAAGTATACCCACCTGTATGAGCATCATGGATTCTTTTTTCTATTTATATTATATTTATCTATATCCTATTTATGTTTCTGTGGGAGAGAAAAGCAAGATTATTTTTTTTTATATCAGATGAATGGCAAATTATTTAATGTGTTATGTATGACAGAATGGCGGGATTGGGAACTGGGGCTGACATGTCTGGGCAGTTGTATTCAGACTTCCTTGAGGACAAGAGAAGTTTGAAACAAACAAGTTCAATTAGTGCTGATCATCCCCATCGCCAGTAAAGTTGTTGTCTTGTAGACAAAACTTGTGACCATTAAGGCAAATATGTTTTATAGTTTCAATGCATTTAAAGACAATCTTATAACAGTAGAAATGGTTTGATGTTTCTTTAAAAAAAACTCATTAATAGAAAAGCAGTAATTTTATGAATTCTTATTTCACACACTGTGGATAGTAGAACATAGCTGGATCACTTCTGCTGTAACACAAGTGGTCATTTTTCAGAAGTGTGGAGAGTTTTCTTGAAGTTAGGATTAATAAATGCTCTGAAATTTTAGTATTTCTAATTTTTTCCTCAATTTGCATATGAATACTTGAAAATTACTATTAACATTTTAGACTGTATAGTACAAATCAGTTGAAGGCTTTAGCTCCGGGGGCTTGAATGAATTATATATTGGTAAGTGAAGTACAAACATCAGATGTCCTGAGTAGCACTCCAGGAGTTGGTGAATGAATGTGTTAAACACTATTAAGGACATGGAGGACAACTTTCCTGGTGTTGACCATTACTTTTATCATTATGTAATATGCAACTAGTTATAAGCTGTTTGAAAGGATTTTTGTGTAGGAGAATGAAGGTCAGTGAGCCTTCCATTTATTTGATCTGGCTGAACAGTGTCCACCTGCTTTGCAAATTAAAAATGTGGACATAATGGCCAAGTTCAGTCCTTGCTGTCAAAGTTACAATTTGGTCTCAACTCTTAACAGTATCAGCAGGGACACTCTGCTTTTACCAAGCATAGACATTGGGAAAACGTGTAGGGTTTTTTTTAAATCAAAGAAAGTTAATTTTTTCTCTTCAATTTCTTCCGTATTCTTAGTATACAATTTTATGTGACATATCAAAAGTGTTTCCAACACACTATGCTTCTGCAGTTCTGTGTGAGTTTTAAGTGTACTGGTCTGAACTGTGTTCTCATGTCTTTTTATTTCTCCCTTTTTGATTTAGCACTGTTAGGAGGGATCGTGGTTTTTAGAAGGAAGAACGGAAGCAAAAATCTCCATAGAAATGTATACTAAAATGAACAGGTTCACAGTCTACAAATCTGTGATATTCTAGGACATTTATTCCCTGAAATATTCTTGTAGTCAAGGTGGTAATCTTTTGTGTCTAGGTATTGTTTGACCATAGTGTGTCTTATCTGTTGATAGTCAACTTTTTTTTTTAATAGAATTTAAATATTTCTGTGCAGCAAAGTCTTCATGGTTCTCTCTTTGATATTTAACATGCATTCAGAATGTGACTGGAATTTTGAGATGATAAATGAAAGTACCATACAGGTGTAAAATAAATTTTAATAGTCAAATACCCTCTTTAAGAGGTTTGCTAATAAATATTTGCTAGATTAAGAATGACATTGCTGACAAACTTCTTCATAAACCTGCCACAGTTCCAGGACTACACTACAGCACTTTACAGATGCTAAGCATCTATTCTGGAAGACAGACATATATTGTTCTGCTTCACAAACAGCAAAACTTGATGTGGGGGTATTGGTTTTGCTCCATGCCTCCAGGGCATCTGTGCCATTTGGAAGTAGAGCAGGCTTGCCCTTGACAGTCATGGTGAACAGGGGAGAAACAAACATACTGTGCCTGTTGTTTTGCTGTTATGTTGGGTTTACCTGCTGCTGGAAGTTTTGCACAAAGTGGAAGGTTTATGTTGTGATATTGCCAAATTGGATGGCTCACAGGCTATAAATCCCCATAATGTTCTTGAGCTGACCCATAGTGGTGCAAACCCTTCTTGTTCAGACTGTTACTTTTAAAAAAATATATATCAATTTGTATCAAAAATTAATAATTACACCCTCATTACTTTTGCTTCTTATTCCTCCTTTTCTGTTTACTGTATTTTATTTATAGGTGTTGATTTTAAAATCAAAACAGTAGAGCTAAGAGGAAAGAAAATTAGATTACAAATCTGGTAAGTAAAACAAACATGCAACCAGCAGTATGTTTTCATTTTTATGTTCTAGCATGAATTAATATGCTTGTCTAATACTACTATTAACTGTTTAAGCTGGTTTAGCTCTTACCCTGGTACTCCTCTCCTCCGTTAACGCAAGACTTAAGCAAAGCCAAATAGCTTTTAGATTTTTCTGATGGTAAAGGAGAAGGAGAGATAAAGTTAGAAGTAGGGCATGAATGTAATTATGAAATATTAATGCCTCACAGAGGATTCAAGCCCCTTTTCCTAGAAGAGTGACATCACCTGCACAAGAAATAGGAGTTCTACAAACAACAAAATGTGACTGTGTTAAATAGACACTAGAGAAAGTATGCTTTGTTTTCTTTATTTTTCTGTACTGATTAAAACTGACCTTCATTGTAACAGCAGTTATAAAACAACTGTGAAGTATTTTCTAAACTGTTTTTCTAAAACTTGATACAGGCAATGCTGTTTCCTTGATGCTGCTTTAAATTACTCCGAAATTAAGGGCATTCAGGACTTAAGTAAATTATATCCACTCTAAACAATGTGGGGAAACCCCTGAAAATAAGACTTATCTAAACTGGTACTGATATTCTACTCCAGAAAGCTCAGTGTCTGAGTGAAGCTTTTCCTTTCTGGAGTAGGCTACATGTTTTCTGGTAATGGTTCTCCATGTTAGTGATTGATACAATTTTTATTGTTTAGAAATAATTGAGCTTAACAACTCCTTTGATTTGCAAAGTACTGCAATACATAAACATTATTATGAGAGAATAAACCAGCTATGTTCTATGCATTAATCTTATATACTACTATATAGAAGCTTAGCTTTGGTTTATTAACAGTGTGTGACGCATAATTGGCAGTGTAGTTAAACTGTTCAAGCTGCTAACAATTCATAGAGGGGGAAGAAGCTCTAAATATTCTTGGGTTTTTTGGATATTCTGGTGGTTTTTCATTCTGAACTACATGGATGCAGTGAATTCAGCTTACTAACTCCTCTTGGCAGGTCACCATCAACTCTGTCTGTCACACCATGTGTCTGTCTTGCTTCCCTCTGAGTTAACTGCTGCTTCATCTTTGGTCTCATCAGTCATCTCACACTTGAATGTTAGTGGCATGTCTTCATTCATCTGTCCCTGTTTGGAAACCACAAGACTGGCAGTTGAGCCAGCAATTGTTAGCCAGGGTCTGCTGGAGCTGACAGAGGTAACAAAAAATTCTGATATGGAGATGCTGCTGTGTGCCTAGTATAAATGCTTGCTATGAAATGTGGTAAGCTTATACAAAAAAATATGCATGTTGAATATATACATTATAGGAGAAAAGTTTTGTTGGCATTGAGATGTTTAAACCATTATTTTCCACATATTGAGAATATGCTAGTAGGATATAGGAAACTTTAAAAGTTGCTAGATGGTTACATTGTGATATTTACTCCTGTGTGAAGCCCTCTTAAAATGACAAGGAAAACACAACATAGAGATAGTATTTTAAAATTCACAGACACAGCATCCTGCTCCTAAGTGTCACTTCAACAGTGACTGTTAATGTTCTTATACTCGTCTTTAAAAGTGTCTTAGCATATTTCCAGTTTTTTAGAAAAGCAATTAGATAACCACTCCTTTTGTTAATGTATCCTGAATTCTGTTGTGTGTTTTGTTGGGCCTGTTTATAAGCTCTTATTAACACACAATCACAGAATCATTTAGGTTGGAAAAGTCCCTTAAGATTAATGAGTCCAAATGTTAACCCAGCACTGCCTAGTCCACCCCTAAACCATGTCCCTAAATGTCATGTCCATGCATCTCTAAAGGTGACTCAGCCACTGCCTCGGGGCAGCCTGTTCCAGTGCCAGACAACTCTTTTGGTGGAGAGATTTTTTTTTTTCCTAATGTCCAATCTAAACCTTCCCTGCCACAACTTGAGGCTTTTGCCCTGTTACTTGTTACTTGGGAGAAGAGACTGACCCCCACCCCGCTACACCCACCTTTCTGGTAGTTGTAGAGAATGATAAGGTCTCCCCTGAGCCTCCTTCTCTCCAGGCTAAACAACCCCGAAACCCTCAGCTCCTTATTGTACCTTCAGTTGTTAGATTGAAGAGGAAAGCAATTTACCAAGTCAACAAACACTTGGAAGTCAAAAATGCAGACTTCAATTTCATGGCTGATCGTAAGGCACTCTCTTTTCATACCTACACCATGACAGAAGTTAGGTTGCCTCATACTTGCTGGTAGTTTTACTTATGATTACAGTGACTTTACTACAAAAAAAAAGGAATTTTTTTCAGTGAACAAATAATTTCTGAAGTTTATGCTTGTTTGCTTTCTTAAAATGACTAAAGTGTTTCAAAGCATCAAGATTTGCGTCTTTTTTTTTTTTTTCAGTCACTCACCACTGACCGCTCTATTAGAGTCTTTTCCACAGAACTCTACCACTTAGGTTTATCAAAAGATATATTAAAGTGGTACTGTGTTGAATATTTCGATCAATTAGGTGTGTATGACATCCTTTTGAAAGCAGCTTTCACATCATCTGCTGTTAATATATATACAAAAGGACTTGTCACCTGTACTCCCTTTGTAATGGGGTTCTGTGCCCTAAGGATCACAGAGGCATCTGCTCTCACCTCCAGCTTTACCTGCTCCTATCTGGTCTCTGCTTCCCCTATTTCCCCAACTTTCAGTCAAGAAACAACCTTAGATTATGCAGTGATAGAGCACCACTGAGGACACAGAGTAGTGTCCATCTCTTCTGTGCCACCTGGAACAATAGTAGTGCCCTTTGGATTGCCAGAAGTAGTTGGATACAGTAATTCAGCTTCTGCATCACAGCTCTTGGCTGAAACAAGTTCCTGTGTTTTCTGAGAAGTAACGTATGCATGCAGCTGAAGCCGTGGGGTAGAGTAACCAGAATTACTGGATAGTCTTAAGTGTCCAGGCGAATCCAAGCACCTGTGAATCAGTACTTTTGCAAAGCTGCAATACTAGACCATACAACAGGAGCCCCACACAGATGCTTTGAAGCATAGGTGTGCCAGGAGGTGAGATGTCCCTCTGTGCCCTCTCACCTGAGTCACCTTGGTACTCATTGACACAAGCTGCTGACACAACCAGCAGTCACTTCCAGCCTCCCCTCCGAAAGGACCTCTAGATGCTGGAAGCAGTGGTGCCCTGCCACTGTGCCCAGTTCCCTGCTGGAACCAAAGGAGCTCTCTACAGGCTTAATGCCCAATGTAGCCAGTGAGATGGCAGCAAAACAGTTTTGATTTGATTCTGAAGGTTGTTTTAAATTGGTGCATTCTCAGTTCACGTTATACCAGCTCTATTTTCTAAGAGTCGGTTGTCTTGGAAAATTGTTGTCCTGGAGTGTAACAGAATGTAGTTCCTTTTGTTCAGTACCTCTGAAATAAGTTACATATATCATGAAAAGTCCTCAATATATTTGTGGTTTATAGGATTAAAAAACTCGGCTTGACAAGTAGAATTAACCTCTAAAATTACTTTAAAACATTTTAAAAAGTATTGCATGTAGGTTCCGTAAAAGCATAGAGCATGTGTGTTAAATTAGTGTTAAATGTTTATTAAAGTTTTAAAGTATTTTCCCTTCTGTTGCCACTTCACACCGCCATTCATAAAAAATTAATTTAACCACAGAGCCAGAGCCAGTTTTGAGTCTGTCCATGTGTTTGTTTCAACTGGTTTAGATAGACACAGAGAACATTTATGTAAAAGAAAAATTATCCAAACATATTTTAATTAACTGTATTTGTATTGTATTTTATGCAGTCTGACATAGAATGTGACATGTCAACACTTGAAAATTGGCTTTGGATGTTTTTGTTTGCTTGTTTGTTTTTTAAATTTGTGTTTGCTTGATGTAATGTGTGTTTGTGTTTTTGGAGTTATGTCTAGTTCCTGTTTTGAAAGCAGAAAAGCAGTCGAGCAGTTGGATTCTATAATTGCAGAGTATAACTGACCAAGGAGTCATTCACTGTATGCTTCTGATTACAATTTAGAAATACTAGTGTTTTTCCTGTAGAAATTTTCCTTGAAAAAAATCAATTAAAAAAGGCTTTTAGCTTTTAAAATGAGTAATTTTATTTTTTTTGTTTTGTTATTCCAGATCATTGTTTAAGTTGTGGTAATTTCTTATTTGGACTTTTGGAGTTTAAATTGAACTTACATTATTGCATTGATTCTGACCAGAGCAAATAAAGAACGAGTAGCACTTAATATCGCTTAGGAAATTCATGAAGTTACATACTGTTAGACCAGTTAAACAGTGGTCATCTCTTCTTCCAGCTTTCCATTTGTGCCTCAAAAGCTATCCTTAGTAAAGTACTCCAGTTGCTGGAGCGTACTACATGCATGGAAATAGTTTCGCAAACTATTGCTCCAGCACTGCACGTGAAAGGAAGTCATTTGAAGCTGAATATGCCTTTAATGTTAGCTTTTCATTAGAGGTTGTGAATTTTTCCTCAATATTGGAAGACTTTATTGCATGTTTTCATGAAAAATGAGATGAAGATGAAATTTTTCTATGTGAAAGATCAACGTGGTACTCTTCTCAAACTGCAGTTAGGTAGCTTGGGGTTGTATTCTAAACTTACTTATTGCAGAAATAGTTTTACAGTTTTCACCTTACTGTTTGAAGGCTAATACAATGTTAGGATAATGTTAGAGATCACAAATTCAGCTTATTTTCTTTGACTTTTCAAAGGAAACAGGGATTGGAATATCTTGTTTACAATCAGAAACATGCTGACAGGTTTCATTTCAACCTCCTTCAGCAGTAGAGGTTGTGTGAAGTGTGAAGAAGTTAGTGACTTAAAGCAAGGCAAAAAAAGTCAGCCACATCCACTGTAATTGGCACGACTAGCAGGTGACAGTGGCCATCTGGCCATTGATTCTAGGTAGTGGACAACCAGGCTGTCCATGGGTGTTTTAAACTGTGCACAGCATATGGTGTGTCCTGAATAGCCAGCAAGCCAGACTACAAGTTGTGTGGCATTTGAGTGAAGGACCTACACAGACGGGAGCACAGGACCTGGGGGTGCAGCAGCCTAGGAATACTATAAACTTTAGAGAGCCTGAGGGTATTGTGGAGTGAGGAGAAGCTGATAGTACCAGGTGGACTTGGAGGCAGAGCACTCAGCAGGCTTGGGGAAATGTGGAGTTGGAGGTAGCTGGAGTGGGAGAGTGGCATAATGTTGTGTAGTTCTCTCCATTGCCTGCTTAACCAGTGTGCTGATGGCTGACCTCAGGGAGGGTAGTTGAATGTTACTGTGTTTATTTTCCTTCTGTTTTTATAATGTATGAACTCAGGGATCTGCTACCCTGGTGACCCCCCTGTGACGAAGCTGCTGAAGATCCTTAGCAGTCACCTGAAGGCACAGACAGGTGACTCTGAAATAGCCCCTTTATTTCTATATTCCAGTAGGGACACAGAAAAGAGGAGAAAGACTGGCTGGGTGGAAAAGATTGACAACAAAAAAAAAAAGAACAAAACCAAACCAAAAAAACAACAAAACCAGAAAAAGCAACTTTTTCCATTTTTCTGGACAAAGCTAGAATTGATGTATTCTTCTAGATGAGGTATGCCCTTCCACCCTCCATCTACTTATGTCTGCTCAGAATGATGAACCTAAAGGTATCTCATCCTTAATACACTTGATCAGTAGGCTGGATTAGCAGCAGATGGCAGAGACTGCTCTACAAGGTCATAATTCTGAGAATTCTATTCATAAGCACTAGAGCAATGTTATCCATATGTGGAAAATCAACGGTTCATACTGGAATTTTTCAATTTTTCATGGAGTGAATATCCAAAGGACCTTCCAGAATAAATCTTACCATAGCAAAGAAGTAATGGAAAATAAAGTGGAGCTACTTGCTCAGAGTAATGCTTACATATGTAAATTCAGCTGCCAGAACTTGTATTGCTTTAATAAAAATGCCTCTTTAGTGATAAGAAAGCAACTAATTAACCATTTAAAACTATTCTGCAGTACTGCTAGTGCTTGACCTCATTGAGACAGGTGTCCTGTTTTCACCTTCTGTAGGGTCCCAAAGGTTTGTATGAATGTAATTTTGAAGTTCTGAGAATGGGAGTTGAATAAAAATCAAATAAAAATGGATGCAATAGGAATTTGTGCTCTTCCGCCCCATGTTGCAACATCATTGACTTGCAGTGAAGTAGAAGTCATTATTTTTCCACAGGCTATGAAGCAGAGGTTCCAAATCTTTTTTAATGGACACTGCTTTACTTTGTGAAATTAATACCAGATATTATATTTATCAAGTATGCTTGTGGCAATTCTAGGAGAAAGTTAAGTATTTCACTTTTAAACTTGCTTTGTTGAAATTGCTAAAGAGTAAGATAGATTTGTGGTAGTTTGTTCTACTGCTTGTTATGCATAGACCTTAGAAGGATTAAATCTTCAGAACAATCAATGTGGCATTTTGTCAACATGACTTCTTTTATTTTTTTGGTAACAAGTGTTTCAGGTCTCCATTGTTAACCTCATTCCCAAATTCATTCTCCTCCTCCTTTCATCTAAACTGTGACTGTTGAAGAGGATTCATGTTAAACTTTTGAGTCCCAACACAAATGCACACATTTTCCTCCATCCATTAATTTTGGTCCATCTTTTGACTTGTTCTAACAGAGAAATTTAAGAATTACCCATTTACTTTGGTGTCTGAACTCAAGCTTACTTTCCAGTTGAGATGCCAGTCACATTTTAAGACTTGGGATATGTATCAGCTATTTTTTTATTACAACTACCAAAGGTCTTCCCTAAGCAGGTTTGGTGATAGGATTAAAAGGAATAGAAGTTTTCATGATTGAGTGAAAAATTAGTGTCATCACTGGAAAATAGTTTCCAGTTTAAATGCACTCAGTCTGAAATACTTAGTCCTGACAGTGGGCATGGAAATGTTACTTGAACACCTCAGATTAGATGCAAGCGTGAAAGCCAGCTATCTACTTTCAAAAGTTGTACCACTTACTGATTGCTCACTCTTTTCATTCACTTCTGTGCCAGTAGCTTCTGAAGTGGTTTTAGAACCATGGCTGAATTGCGGTGGTTGATCCCAAAAGACAATGAAAGCTCAAATCATAATGATCAGTGCATTGCTCATTTTATAGTTGGGTGTCAGGATGTGTTTGATAAGCATGTATCCATTTATTTTTTAATTTTTTCCTGGGCTATTAAAAAACCAAACCGAAACAGGAGACCACAAAACAAACAACAAACCCCAACAAAGCAAAATCAACTTTTATCTGCTGGTACATTTTCATTGGACAGCTTCAATCATGTTGAAACATTTGGTGGCCTTTCTTGGTGAAGTTAGTATGGGATAAATAGTTCTAATATGAAAACTTCTTATGATTGAAAGTATTGCTCCATTTTTCCCCCTGAAATTCACACACATAAAAGGAAATTCAAAGTGCTTATTGAGTGTGGGGGGTGTTATGAAAATGTAAAAAAAGTTATTCTGTACTTTGCAAAGTGCTGAAATATTTGTGCCAATGTTTGCTGCTGCTTCTTAGGGACACAGCAGGTCAGGAGAGATTCAACAGCATTACCTCAGCTTATTACAGAAGTGCCAAGGGAATTATTTTGGTGTATGATATCACGAAGAAGGAAACATTTGACGATTTACCAAAATGGATGAAAATGATTGATAAGGTATGCCTTAAGTATTTTATTTTTATATGCTCTTTTTAAGAAGCTTTTTTTTCACTCAAATCTGTGAGACATTTTACAGCATTGATTTAGGATTTTGAAAGTACTGCAAGTTGATTTTTCACTGGATTCTTTTAGCCAGGATTTAACAGTAATGTGGTTTTGTTGCAAAATGGTTGTCCATTCCTGCTTCCTTGAACTAGAATTGTCCCAGTTAGAAGTGTCAGTAGAAATCTGTAACATTACTCATTTACCTGTGCAGTGGCGGGAGGGGAGTTATTTCCTGTCTATGAAATAAGATCATTGTGTTCTTTTTTAGATAAACTGGAGCAGCTGGTTCTCAAGTCATATTTTAAAGATGGAATTTAAAACTTGAAGTTGAAAATTTTTGAAATAATGTTTGTGAAGAATGTTTCCATATAAACTGTCTCAGTGCGGTTCCTCATTTGGTAGAAGAATTGCCCTTTTATTTATTACATTGTGTTTGCATTACAAAATCCTGCATTTCTAGGTTTAGTTAATTTAAAATGTTTTAATTGCAGTATGCTTCAGAAGATGCAGAGCTTCTATTAGTTGGAAATAAACTGGACTGTGAAGTTGATCGAGAGATTACTCGGCAGCAGGGAGAAAAGGTAAGGACAGGTCTAGAAGGAAAGCTGCTGTGGCACTGCTCTTTGTAGTCCATGGCTGTTCTTGTTTGGACTGTTAGACGTAGGGAGCATGTTAAGAGTGGTGGTGATCTGTCAAAATTCACATGGTTATTTACTTCCAAGGAATGTGCAATTTATATGTGTTACTGCTGGAGCAGTATGAACTAAAGAAAGAGAAAGCTGTAAGTAAGCTTACACTATACAGTAGTGTAGGGGATACTTCTTTCTGGGCTCTGAAGAGGGAAATAGTGAGGACTTCAATCACAAATGGAGATATCTCAGGACATCTTTGTGAGCCTTCTTTCAGTACTGTTTTTGGACAGGCAATGGCTCTGCTTGATTGTTTAGCTCACCTTTGTTTTCATGTTTCTTTTGTTCTCTTGCAAGTCCAAAAATGTTACAGAGTGAAAGAGTTACAAGAGAATATGTTTGTTTTAGTGTGATGCTCATAGCACCATCTTCATCAGGACAATATCAGTATGGGCATGCACAAACATTTGCAAATGAAGTATTTTCTGTTAGAAAGTCAAAGCTTATTCTTGCATCTGTTCTTCCCTTTTATCCATTTTGAATAGTAAGATTTAGATTAACTCTTCTGAAAAGTTCTTAATTTTTGGCAATCTGCAGCAATCTGTGTCAACTGAATACATGAATTACATTTAAATCTGGAATGCTTTTCCAATAAACCCATTTTAAGCAAAAAATATCTGTATGTTGCAATATTTGCTGTACCCTGCAGATTCGGGATTATCAATTGAATTAGACAGTCTAATTCACATTTGGGGAAGCTTGTGTGTTTGAGTTGTTTTTTAAGGTTTTATGAGGAAGGAAGGTATATTTGCTGTTTGTTGTTGTTTGTGCATCTCTTCATGGAGTTATTTTATCTTCTCTCCCATCAGTTTGCACAGCAGATAACTGGGATGCGGTTCTGTGAAGCAAGTGCCAAGGATAATTTTAATGTGGATGAAATATTTCTAAAACTTGTTGATGACATTCTGAAAAAGGTAAAATACTCAGATGGTAGTTCCTCTGACCACATAGTCAGTGTTTAAATAATGACTGCACGTGCTCGGGAGGGCCTAGAGGGCAAATAGACTGTCAGGTGAAAATTTGGGATAATATGTAGTGGACATGATGTAGTTCACAGACTGCTGACTACAGTATTTCACTAATAAGATCCAAAAGATCCTTAAATTGAGACTTTGGATGTCAGTGAACTCCTGAAATGAGTTCTTTGTGCAGATGACTGTTACAGATTTTTCTTTTCTTTAAGATGCCACTGGATGTTATAAGAAATGAGTTGTCCAACAGTATCCTGTCCCTGCAACCAGAGCCAGAAATCCCACCAGAACTGCCTCCTCCAAGGCCACATGTCCGTTGCTGTTGACTTACTTCCTACAGAGTGAAAAGTGGGAGTGGGAGGGTAAAGAAAAGTATCTGTACTACTCTGCACTACAATCATTTGGCAGTTTCTTGTTGCACTTTGTTATTCGAGTCAGAGCTACACACTAACTTGTAAATATGCAAATACGCAATCCTATGTAGGATTCAACTATAACATTTAATTATTACCCCTCTCCCTCACAATGATGTTTTGTCCATTTCCCCAGTGTTATAAATACTGTACAGTCGGTGGGGGGTTGCCACACATCCAGTTGAGGAGGAGGAGAAATTAAATCTATACCTATTCTTGACATAAATGTTGTAATAGTTCTTTGTTATTATAAACAGGCAGACAGAAGCTCTTCTGGTATGAATATAAGTATATGGTGCTTTGCTAACTATTTTAAAGACAAATTTTTTAAAAACAGAGGACTTTATGTACAAAGCTTCCATAATTGGGTCTATGTTTCCTTTTGATGTAGTGAAAACATTTTTTGGCTGTAGCATCCTCTGCTGACTGGATTTATTGAAAAGCTAAGTTTAATTTTTTGCAGTCTATTTATTTTGTTTAATGCTGCACCCTTTCTTTGTGTACCAAGACATCACATCTGGTGCAGATTTAAGATTGCACTTTGAAATAGCATATATAATTTTCTGCATAAACATAAACTTGGTTACAAGACTCATTAAGTTTCAGTAAAAGAATGGAGATATATTCAAGCTCTAAAAGAAGGTATAAAAAGCAATGCTGCTGTCCTAGACAAATTCTTAAAAAAAAAAAAAAAAAAGATACTTTTTCCTGTGTTAAGGAATATATATGTGTATTTTTGTCTGGACATCTGTGGGGTTGGGGGGATGGGAACCTAAGGTAAAATTATTTTCTTTCCTAATGATGGAAATTATTCCCATCAAGCAAATACTGTGTTAGGATTTTGTCTGATAATGAACTTGTGAATTATATCTTTGGTATATCTTTTATTAAATGCACTGTTTAGTTTAGCTGTGGTAAATCAGTAGATACATATTTGAATAACTTGGTGTGTCATGAATGTTGTGGTATTGAAAAACATTGTGGTCTTTCTAAACTAATGAAGTGCAAATAAAATTTTGTATTTATGAATGACAGTAGAACTGCACCTATTATTAGAATGGCAAATATCCAAGTTAGAATGGAACATGGAAAAGTTAGAACATGGAACAACACTTGTTTTAATTTTGTTATGATTTAGTTTTCCATTTGACAGTTCCTTTAGGTGCAGTGAGAAGAGCAGTAGACAGTAGTTGTTCACCTTGATCACTGCTCTGTGGGGAGAGCAGCTGATGACCTAGCCCAGCTCATATCTTCAAATAGCATGTGACTGCTTGTCATGCTGTCTTAGCAGGTGGTTGCCAGACTATTAGTTACACTGACAATACAAGTACAAACCAGTCTTTTTCACACTACAGCTTCTCTACTTCATATTTTCTGGTGCTGGAACATATTTTGTCACTTTTGCCACTCTTCTGGCCAGAACACTGGCACTGACTTAAACAACTTCTCTCTGTTTTATGGGAGAAAAAAAAGACACAACAAACTGTTAATATAAATGAAAAAAAAAAAAAAAGAGCCCTTGTTTCACTGAGTAAGCTCTGACAGTCTGAATACAATACCATGCAGGTCTTAAGCACACCTGGACTTCTACTGACAAATTAAGGAAAGCATGGTTGATATTTGTGCTTATGTCTTCTGCCACCTTGTGCCTAAACAGTTTGCTTTTTTACATAGTAGACTTACAGTTTGCTATCATATTGGCAAGTTAGAATAAATTGCTAAAGCACTTCTAGGAGTTCTGATGATACTGTGGGCAATAGCAAGGAAGGGAAGATTATGGAAAATGGGTTTTAACTTGACAACCATTTTATTTTAGCTGATTTGTTTTTATTTGTACTTAGAAACTTGTAATTTTTTTCCTGCAGTTTTTGAATTTAATAAAAATTAAGACATTTGACTTAGATAAATTTTCTTTTTGTAGTTCTGTGCTGTTTGTATATAGGCAGATTGGAATCTCAATTTCTTGTACCAAAAATTAAAAACTATTACATCTGAGAAGGGCATATTTATGTGATTGCTGGAGTGTATGTGATTATTCATTGGAAATCATAAAAATTTCGGGAAACCTGTTTGCTTTCCATCCATTCTACTATGAAGAGGGGTCTTTCTCTTGATTTTATCTCTGCAGCTTTTATATGAGTCAAAACCATTGTATTTATGTTCCTGCTCCACCTAGCAGACCTTTGTAGTGTGATGCAAAAAGAGGGGTGGGAAGAAAAAGTTATTTATGCTACTCCCTTGCTTCATACGGAAGTTCAGCAATCAGCCCAGCCTTTGTTGACATCTAATGATGGATTGTTGGAATGGTCTCCACAACCACTGAGAGAGATCACGGGACGGAAATAAAGATGGATGAGCACTAGCTGCAGCTCTAAGTCTGTTCTAACCTGTGTTAGCAGATTGCTGTTCTTTAGAAGCCCTGGTTAAGGGAGGCCCATTTCCACTCTTCACGGGGGGTGTGGAGTTGTGTACTTCTAATACTTGCTTTAGCACTAAATTCATCATGTTCTACTGAGGTTCTCTCATCCCTGGCAGTTTTTTCATGAGGGAGAAAATCCTTTGGAGTGTCTTTTGGTAAGCAGGCATGGCAAGCAGAAATCACAGGAGTGTCAGGAATAGGACAGTAACATCTGCTCTGAAGTAGTGGTTTTGTGCCTTTCTTGAATCACAGAAATAATGAAATACTGAAAAAAAAGGTAGATAGATCGTGGTCCTTGAGTAGTGGTTTGTCGCTGAATTCAGTGTGGTTAGGATTTAACCCAGTAAATTCTGGAAATTGTATTATGTCCGGTTAGCACTGTGTCTTGTACCAAAACCAAAGTTCGTATCTATCAAGAGACTGAAAGAGTATTTTATTGTGTCCATAAACGTTTAGACCTGACTATTAGTGGGCATTCAGACGGTGGGTTGAATTAACAAATCATTTCTTCATATGTGAACAGAAGGAACACGGGAAGACTGGTGATTTCTTTATTGTCTACTAGTCATGATACGGAAAAAACTGAAAACCATCGGCTTTCCTGGACATCTTGAATTACGCACTTGCGCTGTGAGTTAGAGGAATAGTGGCAGTCTTCCTTTGAGTAGAGATCCTGCTCTTTCAGAGAAGAGATGTACAACTAATGCCAACATTTGGTACTTCTCATGAAGGAAGACCAGAAGAAAGTGGAAAAAAGGCCTGTAAGTTAAAATACCTGTTGTGTCACATGTTGATTGGGAGAAGAGAACAACCCCCATCTGCATTATAGCTTCCTTTCAGGTATTTGTAGAGAGTGATAAGGTCCCCCTTGAGCCTTTTCTAATCCAGGCTAAACATCCCCAGCTCCCTCAGCAATTCTTCATAAGGCTTGTGGTCCAGATCCTTCACCAGCTCCATTGCCCTCTTCTGGACACACTCCAGCACCTCAGTGTCCTTCCTGATGTGAAACAGCACAGGATTCAAGGTGAGGCCTCACCAGGTCTGTGTACAGAGGAACAAGCACTGTCCTAGTTCTGCTGGCCACACTATTGTGATAAAAGCCAGGATGCTATTAGCTTTGGCCACCTGGGCACACTGCTGTCTCATGTTCAGCAGCTGTCAACCAGCACCCCTAGGACCTTTTCCACTGGGCAGCTTTCCAGCCACTGTTTCCCCAAGCCTGTAGCATTGCTTGTGGTTGTTGTGACCTGGGTGCAGAACTGGTATTTTGTCTTTTTGAACCTCATACCATTGGTCTCAGCTCATCCATCCAGCCTGTCCAGATCCCTAGCAGAGCTTTCCTGCCCTCCAGAAGTCAACACTCCTGCCCAACTTGGTATCATTTTTGAGCTGAGTGTGCATAGTTTCCTCATCCAGATCATCAATGAAGATGTTTAACAGGTCTGGCCCCAATACTGAGCCATGGAGAAGCCCACTTAGTGACTGTCTGCCAGCTGGATGTAACTCCATTCACCACCACTCTGGGCCCAGCCATCCAGCCAGTTCTTAACCCAGTGAGGAGTGTACTTTTCCAAGCCATGAGGAGCCAGTTTCACCAGGAGAATGCTGTGGGGAAAAGTGTCAAAGGCTTTACTAAAGTTTAGGTAGACAACACCCACAGCCTTTGCCTCACCCACTGGGCATGCTCTGTACATGCTGTGTGGTGTCACTAAAGTTAATGTTCTGCTCCACGACTTTCCCTGGCACTGAGGTCTGACTGAGAGGACTGTAGTTCCCTCGATTCTCCTTCTGGCCCTTCCTATTGATGAGCATCACATCGTCTCACCTCCTGTCAAGTGGGACCTCCCTGGGCAGCCAGGACTGCTGATAAATGATGGAAGGTGGCTCATTGAACTCCTGCCTGCTACCTCAGGACCCTTGGGTGGATCCTGTCTGGCCCCACAGACTTGTGTGTACCTAAGTGGTGTAGCAGATTGCTATTTCCCTTTGGATTGTGGGGGCTTCATTCTGCTTGTCCCTGTCTTCCAGTTCAGGAGACTGGATACCCAGAAAACAACTGGCCTTACTATTGAAGACTGAGGCAAAGAAGGCATTAAATACTTCAGCCTTTTCCTCATCCTTTGTCGCTGTGTTTACCCCAGCATCTAGTAAAGGATGGATGTTCTCCTTAGCCCTCCTTTTGTTGCTAATGTATTTATGGGAACATTGTTTTCTGTGACAGTATCCAGATTAAGTTCTAGTTGGGCTTTAGTCCTTCTAATTTTCTCCTTGTGTAGCCTCATGGCGTCCTTGCATTCCTCCTGAGTTGTCTGCCCCTTCTTCCAAAGGCATAAAGTTCTCTTTTTTCCCTGAGTTCCAGCCAGTGCTCTCTGTTCAGCCAGCCTGGTCTTTTTCCATGCTGGCTTGTCTTTCAGCACATGAGGATGGCCTGTTCCTGCAGCTTTAAGATTTCCTTATGGAAAAAAAAAACCAACATTCTTCCTTCCTGGATTGCTTTACCCTACAAGACTGCCTCCCAAGTGGCTCTGTCAACCAGAGATTAATTTAATTTACTTTAATCTGTTATTTATGTCACCACACTGAAGGGGAAAGAATTTCTGGTAGCAAAGGACTTGCCTTAATTGGTTTGCTTTTTTATTATTACTGTTTGTGAAAGTGATATCGTGAAGTGATCATTACTTAAGAGTGCTAGATTTAAGCAGGATTGGAAATTGGGTGGGTCTTTTTGGCTTGGGCAAGCTTTCTAGTTAATCCAGTTAGACTTGGAAACCAGTAGCTGTTTTACAGACTAGTGCTATTGTTTTCCTAAATGGGGCTGTTCTGCTGTCAGTGCTGACGTCAGCTCTGGGCTCCTTTTGTTCCATGTCATTACCTTCTGCTCGTCAAAATCTCACTAGTTTGGAAGATTCATAGCAGATACATTTCTAAGGTGGAAAGGGAAGCAAGGGACATAGGAAAAGAGGAACAGAGGTACCAAGCTAATAAAGAAAGAACATGAACAAAAACCTTTTCTAGACAAGGAATGGGAAATGCAGTGCATTTCCATCTTGGTCACTTTCCTGTATTGGGAGTTCATTCCCATGAGTTCATCTCTGCAGTCTGTGACAGACAAAAAGAAACTGCACCAACCAGCAAGAATTCATTCTCCCTTCTTGTGTTGGCAGTTTTTCATTCAGTGGAAACGGTAGTAGTTTTGCTGAAGCAAAGAATCTTTCCCTATAATAGAAACAGCTCATTGCTGTCCTGATGGCAGGTATAGTCACACTTTGGGGAGAAAAGGCACAAATGCTTGGACTGTGTCTTTCAAATTGCTGCCATTGTTTATAGAGATTCTTGATTGTGCTGATTGCAACTCTTCCTCTAAAATAATTTAAATTAGTTAATTGGAGATGTTAGTCCTTAAGATTTTTTATTTCTTGTTAAAAACGTAGAACCAGTTGCCTGTAAAGAGTTGAATTTGCTTTGGCCTAACTAGTTGTCCAGAATGGCTGCATTAAGCATAGTGTCGGTTCACCTTTCTCTTTCTTCTGGCTTCTGAGAACATTTCAAACGGTCAAATACAAAGGTGGAATAAATGATGTTCACACTAATAATGAAAAGCTGAGGTGTCAGAGTTCATATTAGGCTGAAAGACGTTTGGAGTACTGTGAGGTTTTCTGACGCGGCTTGCAATGCCTGCCAGGGCAGCGCACTGGTGGGGATTGTCCATTAGGGGTCACTGAAGCTCCGCCAGTGGAGATGTTCCCTGCCCTGTCGGATGGAGGGAACCCTTCGCACCGCTTCCTACTCAGTGAACGTCTCTTTTGTCAAAACTGCTTTTCCCAAACCAGCAACGTAACGTGTAATAGCGGTGTATAGCTCTGGGTACTGAAAATACAACCCAAGAAATGCACGAGTGTGCTGTCTTGGTACAAGGAAGGAAGTACTAATGGGTTAAAAAGACACTGTTCTTTTTGAATGCAAAATTGTGTTTGTATTTTCTGACAGAAAGGATATTTTTATGTAACTTCTCATGATCTGTGTGCTAGGTGCAATCTCTTGTGCTTCTTGAGGATCCCCTTCAATAACTTATTCAAACATTAATAAGTATCCAGATGACCTTTTAAATTTCATAATAAATGAATTAAAATGTAAAAAAAAAAATAAAATAGTGTGATTTACAACTTTTCTTTCTATCAGGACTCATAATGTCCTTTTAATTCTTAGAACTGCCCATAAAATCTGTTCTTTGTACTATTACTTCATTAGGGGGTCTTGAGTGAAAATATTTGTCCTTCCAACTCTGACCAAAGCATAGGGCAACTATCTCTGGTGAAGGGTGTTTTTCCTTAAAATTATAAAGGCTAACTTTAGATTTTAATACTAAGTGCTTCAGAGGTCTGATTCTATACATTATTCTTCCAGGATACTGTTCTATCACAGAGTATTACAGGGTCGACCGCATTTAAACAAAATTTTATGTCAGTCTGGCTAAGTGCGAGCCCTTGCAAAAGAATCCAGCTTTCTCTAAATCCTAGCAGATTGTTATGAAATACATAGTTTTTGTTTTAGTTTAACTTTGAGTTTTTATTTGTGGAAGATAATTTTGACTCTTAGAAAGGAGGAATCCTCTTTGGTGTTGACTGTGATTTTTTGTTGTGATGAGGGAATTAAGCTGCTTTTTTAGATTAGAATTGCTATATTTTCCTCTAACATGATAATCCTTATCGTGTTGTCTAGAGCCTTCTCATGTTGCATTTAAGGATTATAAAATCTACCATGTGTATCTCAGTGTGTTAGTACACACAGTCCTACAGACACCCTCCCTACCTGGCATAAGATTTTGAGTCCCGAAAAGCTGGCTAGTACTGACAAAAACAGTCAGGCACTTTACTCAGGGACA
The DNA here is from genome assembly GCA_013399695.1 of Formicarius rufipectus. Classification (NCBI taxonomy): domain Eukaryota; kingdom Metazoa; phylum Chordata; class Aves; order Passeriformes; family Formicariidae; genus Formicarius; species Formicarius rufipectus. Next base: position 178,013 of record VXAU01003306.1, on the reverse strand, counting down.
GTGATGCAGATTCACAGTAGCAATGCAAACACAGGCTTTATGGAATTGTCCAAGTTTGCCTGAAAAGAGGGAAGGAAGGCAGTAGCACAGCCAAATTGTGTTACCTGCCAAATTATGAAATTACTTACTTCATGCTACTGCTTTCTGATAGTAGTCCTTCTTGCAGGTTTCTGCAGCTGCCCCTAATAGGGTTTTAGTGGCATGTCAGGAGGGGAACAAAATCCAGAGAGCTCTGATAACCACTGGGAGAAAGAGGAGACCAGAACATCCATCTGCAGTGATGACCTCTGCATAAGGGCATTGCTTTCCTTGCTCCAAAGCAGTTTTGATTTTTAAGAACAGAAAAATGGAAGGGGCTGCTCAAGCCTCATTACCTTAATCCCTTGTGTTATAGACAAACATAAAATGGAGGTGTTTTCCCCACTGTAATTCTCAAAGGCAAGGATTTAAAGAAAATAAAGTTTTTCCCCTTCTGGGCAGGAAATACTGATGGTAAACTTCTACTGTCCCTGAGCTAGTGATTCATAATAGCACAACGGATTTTCCTTCCAAGAATTGGTCCGATTGCTTGCATTTCTTTAGACCCATGTGAATTATCGATATCTTCAATTTACTGTGGTAGCAGGTGCTACAGCATAACAATACACCATGGGAAAAAGAATTTCTCTTTATGTTGTATTTATTATCTATTAATTTGTTTCATCCCTCCACATTCTCTTACCAGAAGAAACAGTTGAACAATTGTTTCCATTTTACCATTTCTTTAGTAAAATAACTTTGCATAATTTTAGGATCTTTTATCAAATGTTTCCATCAGTCATGTCCTTTACAGCCTTGTATCTTCAGTTGTTCCTGTTATTGAATCCATTTCATCCTTGCATCCCTCCTCTGTACATAGTTTCTTTTACTCTTTTCGAGAAGGCCAGCACTCTATTCAAAAATGTGTTTTCAGCACGGGTTTATACAATATATTTTTATCATTTAATCAGCAATTTTACCAGAAGAAGACAGTGTCTCTTAGAGTCTTCAATGAGAGATGTGGCTGAACGGCTTTAATAAATCTAGGTAAATTAGATCAAGTGGAACTCCCTTTTCATGCAGTCTATGATGGTTGGATATGACAGGTATTCTTACATGACATTTTTCTACATGTCTTACATTGTTTGATTACAGTGTCTACCAACTATCCCAAATCAGTGTCACTCCAATGTCCCTTAGAGTATTCTCTTCAGTGGAATGTGTGTGGGAGGACAGACAAGATGGGTGGGTTTTGCACAAGATGTGTATAGTCACCACTCTAAGGAAAGCATAAGCAGGTTGAACTATTTCTGTCAGCTTAAGAGCACATTGAAAGCAGTTTAAAAGCAATGAAAATCCCCATGTTGACACATTTAGAAGTTTAATCTTGGTTACATTTAACTTGCACTACTGATGGTGTACTGAAATAACTTGTCTTTACAGGTTTTTATGAACTCTCTGCATCTAGAGAAGGATTATCCAAAATGGCAATAAAATGCATCTTAATTGAAATCAGTTTATTTTTCTCAAAATCTCGTTATAAGCAAAAATAGAGACATGCCTTACTGGAGAAGCCAAGAATTTATTGTTCATCTAACTGACGTTTTAGTAGACTTAAGTAAAATACAATAAACAGTTACTACGATTAAGCCAGTTACTAAATTTCATAGTCACAATTATCTAATTAAATTAATACTTCTCACTGTTTAAAAAAATAATGTAAAATTGGTGCAGAGAAATGCACACAAGCACATGCACACAGGTGGCGTGTGACGTTGATGACTGGCTTTCCTCCTCTTCTTTCCCAAGAGGAATACAATGTTGGCAACTTCTTCCTCACACTTGGCTCCACTTGGGACTGTTTTCATGTTTGCTGACACTTAAATAGACCTTGTTCTTTCTTCACTGCCTTGTATAAGTTCAGATATATGGTGATCAAAGCTCTCAAGTGGCACTTTTTACTTACTGGAGAATCTTTGAGTAGCAAAAGAAGAAACTAAGAAACTAGCACTGGAACCAGGAGACTAAATGAAACAAGTGAATTGTGTCCCCAAGCCTGAATAAGCATACATTCATGGTTCAATCGGGGCAAAAAATGGAAAGTAACAGTGTTGAAAGGCAAGCACACTTCAAATTGAATCTCATTCTGTTAGCTCCAGTCCTTATTTGTAATGTCTTGATTTCTTTTGTGACAGCTGGGACAAGGGATACTAGGCTATTAAAAAAATCCAACTAACATCTTGAATTACAAAAGGCAGGGAAAAAAACAAGATCTGTTTCTGTGGTGAAACCATCCGGTCAGAAAATGCTTTTCAATGCAAAAGTGATAACTGTGTGCTATTAACTGTAACCATAAACCTGAGCTCATACAATGTTGTGTTTATTCCCACTGAGTTGGTTCCTGTGAGTCTGATCTTTTGCATCTCCTTAATCCCTGCACATGCTACCTTATGCATTTTCCTTTCTAACACTCTAGCTTTACTACCTGCTGTCTGTGTGCCACATGCAATTTTAGTAAGCATGCAGGATTATCTTTTTAGCAGCAGCTAGCACTGGCTGGCATTTGCATGCTACCCGCATTCAATTCAATTACTGACTGCGCACGGGGCAGTAATTACAATTTCAGGAAGCTAAGGTTAATGAATAAATTGAGTTTTATGTTTTCCTCGGTCATAAGATACTGATGGTTAAAATGTATTTGTATAGAAGATATTTTAAACGTAGCAGTTCTGGTGGGCTGTGCCAGCAGCTCATAAAGAATGTTTAGGTGTCTGCTGAAATTGAAAATGTCATTGATAATGAAACTTAAAGGAGAAAGGAAGAGAGCCATTCTGACCGGTTCACCTCTTTTTGCCACCGAATGGACACAGCATGCGTTTTGGTCAGTGAGAGAAAGAGAACTTTAATTTTTCTGCAATAAGACCAACTTTTGCTATGCATTGCACAACTCCAAGGAAGTGTCATAAGGAAATATCAGTGTATGAGAGACAAAAACAAAACAAACAAAGAAACCCCAAAACCAAACCAACAAACAGACAAATTGGGGGGGGGGGGGGAAAAAAAAAAAAAAAAGG
>VXAU01003306.1:155543-174909 GCA_013399695.1 Formicarius rufipectus | reverse complement strand
AAAAAAAAAAAAAAAAAAAGGGTTTGTCTCATGCAGGGGTCTAACTGAAAATTAGTATTTGCCTACCCATCTCTGTATAGGTCAGAAAGCAGTCCCTGCAGTACATTAGTTATGAGCTTGATCAACAGGCATCAGGCTTGGTTAATTGAGTCAGTCATCCAGTCCTAATCAGCTACCATCTGAATTCCCATCAAATCAATATGGAGCTTTTTTGTAAGTTCAGTTTTTCAAAAAGCTTCAGGAAGTCAGTGGTTTCAGAGGAAGTCTAACTTCTCCAAGCTCTGCCATGAGAAGAAGGGGTTGTGCTGCCATAATGGCTTTCTGGAAGTGGTATGCCTTCTAAGGTCCACATCGTCTTATTATAGCAAAACATAAGAGTAATTAAAACTAATAAGAGGGAGAATGCAATTGCAAGTAGGTATGTGGGACAGCCAAACCTCATATGTCACACACCAAGTGGTAATTCAGCTGAGAGTCAATCCAACCTGTGTCACTTGTGGCATTCAGTGCCTTATGCTTTCCATCTTTTTTCACATCATCTCGGTTGCCTGTGAGGGGCTTGAGTGAAGATGGACTGCAGGGAGCTGGACCTCTTTCCTTCCTCCTCTAACACGCTGCAACTGTAGCACATCTGGTCAGTCTCATCTTTGATCTCCCTTAAAAGCTCTTCATCAGAAAGTATGTCTCAGTCATGGCTAGCACTTTGACCTCTCTCCCGAGTGCGTGACCCATTGTGTCCCCTTCTTTCTCATTTAACCCTTTACAAGGCTGCATTAGGGAGGTCTTGGAAGCTCAGTGACCACTTATCTGGGCTTTAACTGCTCAGCCCACTTGGCCACTGTTACTTTAGGGAAGAGAATTACAGGAGTGTTGGAGGAGAAAACAGAGAATGGATAATGGATGGGAGTAGATCGCAAGTAGATTGAATTTAGATGAGTGAAAGTGGGAAGAAGGAAGAAGACATGAAACCAATCAAGCAAGTATTAATGGGGTACTGGGAGAGGAAATTGTCCTCTTTAGTATTAAACCTGTATTGTCAGCCTGACAGAATTAGTGGGGGAGATGCCTACCTTGTCAGCACTAGCTGAGACAAGCTCCTGGTGTGCCCAGATGAACCATCAGCTGGTCACAAGGCGGGTAGCTGAGCACTGTACAAGCTGCACCAGCGCTCCTCTGGGAGCCCCTGCAAGCAAGCAGGGCTCAGATCTTTGGGTGAGGATCCAAGGAACTATCGTATGGAAGTCTCATGCATGTTTCATACCTACAGGATGGGACCACTAAGAGCCTCCAGTGTACTATTGCAGTGGGAGCAGAAGAATTAGAGGGGGTGGAAAAGAAAGAAGGAATGAAGGAAGAAAGAAAGAAGCAGACGGACTAAAATGGAAGAGAGAAGCTGAAACAAGTGTTGATAATATTAAAAAGCATAGTCTAAATCTTGGCAACAAAATCATTAGCATATGAGTGAAAGCATCTTTCAACTAGAAGCTGCCTGTATGTACTTTGATTGTTTCTAAAATATTTATGTAGGGCTGCTTTTGTGGTGGCACAGAAAAATAGCCCTCAGCTTTTGTTGAAACCATGCCAATTACACGAGCAAAATCTCTTTTCTTAGCATTGCAGTATTTGACATGACATTCCATGTGATGAGCAAGACAAGGGAGATGCATTAATGTGTAGGGAAGCATTTTCTACATTGGTATCCCCATTTCAGCTGGAATAAAGTTAATTTTTTTTCTAGTAGCTGGTACATGCTGTGTTTGGAATTTAGTATGAAAGTAACATTGATAACACACTGATATTTTCAATTGTTGCTGTGCAACTTAGAGTAAGTCAAGGACTTTTCAACTTCTCATGACCTGCTAGCAGGAAGGCTGGAGCAGCACAAGAAACTGGGATGGAACACATCCAGGACAGCTGACCCCAGCTGACCCAAGGGATGTGCCATGCCATATGGCATCATGCTCAGTATATAAACTTGGAAGGGAAGCTGGCAGGAGGCTGCTGCTCAGTACCTGTCAGTTGGTGGTGAGCTATAGCATTGTGCGACACTTGATTTGTATATTCTAATTCTTTTATCATTATTATTATTTACTTTGTTTTCTGTCCCATTAAACTGTCTTTATGACAACCCACAAGTCTGTCTTCCAATTCTCCATCCTCCCACTGGTAGGGGGACAGTGACTGAGCAGCTGTATGTGGCTTAGTTGCCAGCTGGGGCTAAACCACAGCAATTGGATGAACCTACTTAATGCCATTACATTGCACCTTCTTGTTCCTCCCCTGTGGACACACAAGCACCTAAGCATATGTCAAGGAGTTTGAAAATGTTGCTGGCATTCAGAAGGATGATATCCTTGACCATTCACCTCTTGTAGAACTGTAATTAAGGAATTCCTCTGAGTTGGAATCATGACAGCATTCTCTCCCATTTATATTTTATGGCAATGCAACATAGCAAAGGTGTATCTTGGCATTTCTTTTTTCTTTTTTTTTTTTTATTTTTATTTAAATTTCCACATAATATTTCTTATATTGTGTAATCCTTCTGGTCAGATGAGGGTGATCTCTCATAATGGCTGGTAGTTATTTTCTAATAATCCTAATATTTCCATAACCAAGATGGATGTTTCTAAAGGAATGATTATGTGTCCTTACAGCTGTGTTCAAAATACAGAACAGCCAAGAACTGTCATAAGTTTATGTTACACACACAAAATTCAGTTCCAAACAGTGCTGGGGATGCATTTTAAGAGCTCATTTTAGTTTCTAGGCCTCTTCATGCAAATAAAAACTCTTGATGTTGCAGGATTAGTCAATGGGAAAACTCAGCTGGAAGTTAATTTTTTTTTTCTCCCACTGAAACTCTGGGTGGAGGTCTGGGTTTGCATCCTTATTCTCTAACTATTCTCTGTTTCTGGCCAAAGTAGAATTGGTTGGGATTGTCATCGTGAGCCTGTTTAAAGAACCATATAATAAATATTCTGATTTTCTCATTATAAATACAAGTTTCAGATCTGAGATTCAGGTGTCTCCATAGCTCTTTCCTAGGCTCTACATGATTATATTAGCTTGTGGCTGTAGTCCTGAAAAAAGTGTAATTTAATTCTCACATTTCAAAAGGTTACTCTCTTCTCATTAACAATAAGGGGTCACATCACATTGCTAAAAAAATATAGTAACATACATCTGAATTTCCTACCCATGTGAGCAGTGGAAAAATGAACAGGAGTGGGAAAGAGTCATCACATCATATACTTATTTAATCTAGATGCTTAAATTAGGTTCCTCCATCAAATGAAATCAGGGCTAGTCATCTCTTTTACTGTTAGGAATGCCAAAAGAGACTATGTTCCTTATTTATTTATCAAAATATTTGATTGTATTTGATTATGTATCAAATAGCTTAAAAACGCACTGTGAATATTTCTCCTTCATACCAGCCTCTCAACTTCTTAAGATATTAAATTATTGATCTTGATGAACTTTCAGAAGTTCACCACAACAACTTCTCTTGAGCTCTATACCAATGGGAAACAACAAAGAAACTTGAAGAAAGCCACGACAGAGAAATTTTCAGAAAAAAAAAATCCAGATCTGAAGAGGAGGAGGTGCAGATGTGCATCACAGCCACAGCAGTGTCTGCTGTCCTCAGATCATATGAACTGTGAGAGCTTAATGAGCAAAAGTGGCCATTCACTTCCTAAATACTTGTGCTGAAGGACTGAAGAAGGTCATGTTTTGAAGACCTAACAACAGCTAATTGATTGTGGTGAGGGTAACCAGACATTTCTAGGAGGCAAAAGCCAGCAGAGCCAGGTTGGAAGGAGCTGTCAAGGGCCACCAAGCCCATGGTGCTCACAGTCCCAAATGCCCAGCACACCCTATGGACCTGTAAGGGCTCCACTGCTGCAACAGCCTCACTGCCATTGGCTTCAGCAGCCTAAATGTTGCAGGAACCTTTAATATAAATGTAACTAGATGAAAGGTGCTACATATATAACTAGCAATGCTGTAATGGCAACTTTGATTACAGTGTAGGTATCTTCAAAAATAGATGATCTTGGGAACCAAGGTCAGCATGTGATTATAAGAATTACAGGCTTTCCCAAAAGTGCTGAGGAAAACAAGAACACAAACTGGCCAACCTATTGATTCTTCCATTTTAATCCTGATGACCAGCTACATCAAACTGATCTGCTGGGAGCCATCACAGATAAATCCACAATAAAGGAAACACTGTGGATTGGCAGCAGACATCAGAAACCTTCCCAGATGAGAGAAGAGGTAAGGAATGTGGAACTGCCTTTGTCACTTCTCCTTTGACAAATGGCTAGCTCTCAGAAACCCTAATGAAGTTTCTGTCCTTAAAATGTGATTTCTATTTGCTCCCTGAGGTTTAGAATTAGTGAAAAGATTTGAGCAATTGATGATACTCTCAGTTGTACTCAATTAGAGTGTGGAGGAATTAGAAGTTGCTGCTGTTGGCACCACATAGTAATGGTCTCTCCTTTTCTTCTTGCCCTTGCAGCAGGTTGCTGTTCCCCACCACCACATTCCTGGGCAGCAGCCACATACCAAAGAGGCAAATCACCTGCCAGTGGTGCTCGGTGGTCAGAGTAAGTTTCCTTTCACTTTTGGATTCAGGTAGCCTTTGAAGCCCTTCATTCTGATTTACCCACAGGTCTGTACCTCCACATACACAGTCTTGTGAAAGAAGGAACAATTTTGCTTTTATGGGTGTTTTTGACAACAGTTTAGCTTTGCTGACTGCAATGGAAATTCTTTAGATTTTCACTGCTCTAAACTAAACCAGGCTCAGGGGATCCGTGGTGTGTAAATAATACTCCCCCTAAAAATTACTGTCTATCTCCATTCACAGACAAGTTCTCTTTAACCTTGCCATGCACTTGTCTTAACACAGTGTATTGGACAAATGGCAAAAAATGCTGTTAATTTTTTCCACTGAAATCTGTGAGTGGTAAACAGATCTGCTATACTCCTGTACAGTAACTGGGCATGTTTTTGATTTAATAGTCCCTAATTTAAAAGCATGTCACCTGCTCTTAATATGACAGCAATAAAAACATAGCTATGTGCTGTGTTTCTGGCAGAGTTTCAGCTCTTCCACATCACTTAAATCATGACCATATAGTCCAGTTAGCTTAGGCTCCAGACTTTAAAAGCTCAATGTGAGTACTAAAGAGAAAGCAATCTGATTAGCTGGTGAAGCTGACTAAAAGGCACCTTCATTACAAAGGAGCTTAAAAAAGGTGAAAAAATATAAAATGGATTAAAGGTATAATAATAATGATAGTATCAAACAGCATAACAAAATAAAATGTCTGCATTCAACTGAAATTAATATTTAATACATGATACAGGCATGTCCATGACTTTGTATTTTTCTGTTTTAATGATCTTAACCACAGCTTGAGTTCCTTTGTCTTGTCCCCTTCTACTGACATCAGCTGGAAAAGACAGAGATTAAAATAAGGGTAATTTCCCAATGATCGTTGCTTGGCACCATTTCTGCTTTGCTCAACCATGAACTGAAGTTTAAAGGATGAAGTACTGTCACTCAGACTGATTCTTCCCTCCATCCCATCTTACCAGGGTTAACCACTCAGCCAGTCACCCAGGAAATGCATGGCTCCCTTGCCCATCTTACAGCCACCTCAGCCTCATGTTGCGAACGTCACCATAATCACGTTAGAAGGTTGAATTTGCCATTGAAGCTTGAATTCCCATAACAGGAGGGGAGTGGACTAATGCAATTAAGCAAATTAGCATTTTGAGCCACTGCATGATATCAATATCATGAGCAAAGAATAGGTAGTTTACTTCCTCTCTTAACAAAACAATACCTCAGTCCTCTCCCCATATTATGTTCAGGGAAATACTGTAGTCCTCTCTCAGATGTAAAGATCTTTACAAACAGGAAGATAATTTTTCACTTGACCAAACACCTGAATTGTTTCCTTTTATTTTTCCCAGTGCTCCCATCTCAGTGGTTTTGATTATTTCTTTCAGTGTAACGTTTATGCTTCTAAAGGTAAAGTAGATAAAGCTAGAACATTTTTTGTTCTTCTCTTACGGTATGTGAGAGTGGTTACCAGATCAGAACAAAACTCCTGTTGATTTCCAATCTATTTTTATGTGAAGTGCTTCTTAAGTGCTATGAATAACTATTTTAAAGTACACCAGATTTTCAGGAGATAATTCTGGCATATTTGGTAATTCTCTAGAAATGCAGATTATTAAATGCCTAAGGCGGTGCTTTTCTGCCTTTTGTTGTGGGGTTTTGAGGCTAATCCAGTTCCCTCCTCCCTCCCTCACCCTGCCAAGTAAACAAAGCCACAGGAGCGTACTGTAGCGTGAATCAGAAACCATAAATCTTTGTATAATATCCTGGCACATGAATTTCCAAAGACAGCGTATTATTGTGGGAGCTTTGGGGAGAGAAAGAGGGAGAGAGGGAAGGAAGGGAGCAGTGGTACCCTCTTGAGGATAATGCTGCTGTCTCCATCACAGCATTTCTTCCTGAGGAGGTAGAAGATGGAATGACATGGATAGTATCTAGCAGCCTCTTATGCGTTTTGATTGCCAAGGAGTTCGTGCCTCTGGCTGCTTACCGTCTTCATCTTTGAATGGGAAAGGCAGGAATAACAAGTGTATTTTAGCAGATGTTATTGTGCTACCACTCATCTCCTCACAAACAAATCCCAGTCTGCCACCAGGCACTGCAGTCAAAAGGAGTAAGAACATGGGTTATTACTAAATAAGGACATTGGTTATACACTCAACTTTATATAATACATGGTTCCTACCATAAGCTGCTTACAAAATAGATCTATATTATGTAGGCAGTATATGTAGTCCCAAAGGGGAGAGTAATCTTAGCATTTTTTCCTGAAAATGCAAGTGACTTCAAGACTGAGTCAGTACTGAGAATCACCGTCAGAAACTTGAAAATAGAATGTAGTATAGATAAAGCTGCAGTTATTTGAAAAGCATCCTGAAGCTCAGTATTTCAGTGGTCACAAATTCCCAAAATGTCAGAGCTGAGTTGGTACTGAAAAGGAACCGAAATGTGCTGAAACAGAAAATACAGGACTGAGGCTTACAAACAAAATGAGCTCTGCACTGTGATGGCAATAGCCATACAGTTTGGATTAAAGTATTTTGTATTTGTGGAATTAGATCAGATAAGGACAAATTAAAAAAAAAATATTTTAAAAGATCTTTTTCCCTCCTGATACTATCACAAGATAGAATCAGGGGTCAAATTATTTTCCTATGTAAGTTCTTATGTAACATCACTGTAAAGTAGTCCTGTTTTGCCTATTTAGTTTTTTTTCCTTTTATCGTGTTTGGATTTAAATGTAGCCCTAATCCTGCATATCCTGCTTTGAAAAGCTTAGATCTGTAATGTATTGTATGGTATTCTTTAAAACATTTTGCTCTGATGTGTGTGGTAGCCTTCAGTTAGCAATATAGATTTCAATTCTTAGCCTTACATTTGATAGTTTTGCTTGGATTATATTCTTCATTTAATACAATGTAAAATTTCATGTATGCTTACTAATTGAAACAATACTCAGCAAAAAAATTAGCATTATTTAGTATCACTTATCAGATAAAACATGCAGTAGCAACACAGATTTACAGGCAAATTCACCAAGATATCAAAGAATTAAAAGTAAAGTTTATTGTCTAGGAATACTGAGTTTACAGCTTATATTTTCCTATGAATTTCTCCCAATAGTTTATATTTGCCTATATTCAGAAGAACATTACCAAGCCATTGAAACACAGATTAAGAATCTGACCTTTGTTTTTGAGGCTGAGGTTGGAGGACTCTTCTGATGATACAAATATTACATGACATGGGAGCATTACTAGTCTTTGACTAGTTTTGCATCGAACTATTCAGTACATATTCTTGAAAATTCTTCAAGGGAAAACACCATAAGTATGCCATTTAGGGATAAAAAAAAGGAGAAGAGATTAAAGCCATATTTTGTATCCATCATGAAAGGCACCTGTATTTGAAGGGCTGTGAATGTGAATGAGTTTTACTTGCTTTTGAGGAGGTAAGGTAGGAAAATACTGCCAAGTACCCATGACTAGGTTTTCCTGGTCACTTTGTTTCATCTCACAGTGGGGTAATGAGTTCACTGAGCAGCTGTTACCTTTTTCCCCCTCCTTCCCTGTTCTCCTTTTGATGGTGTATTTCCTGGCACTGTGATTTTCCATCCCAAAGGTTTCAAGAGATAGTTTATACGGCTCCGCTCTACTACAGATCAGGCAATATATACTAAAATGAAGCTTTGCAGCTGCATCTCTGCCTTGACCCACAGCCAGACTTAAACACAATGGTTTCAAGCTCTGCAGGTCTACAGTATCTTTCCTACTCTTGTTATATTTTATGCTTGGAAAGAAGCAGGTAGCACGCATAACCCCACAAAGATGGGAGGATAAGACCTTAAAAATTATGCTGTAGGCAAGAAGAATTTGAAGAGAGCAGTAATGTGGCCCGTAGAACAAAGGGGATTTTAATACTCAGAATGAGCAGGAGCTAGAAGAGAAGAGAAAGGAGGAGATGGAGATACACAGGCAAGGACACACTTCAGGGAAAGCATAGTAAAAGAAGAGAATCAAAATGCTGAAAGTGAACCTGCCTTTTTACTCTCTTTTTGTGTTTCATACAGTCACATGAGCACAATAGCTGTTCCTCTAGACCACAGGATTCATTCATAACTTTTGATCTTTTCTGGAGTCTGTTAAAATGGAACATGGCTTTGCCTCCTGAGGTAGTGAACTCGTCTTGAATGGAAAAAGGATGCTGTACAGAGTCCAAAATTAAAGCAAGTAAGGAGAGCTTATGAACTGTGATAAGCTTAAAAATAATTAGCACTAAGTACCAATTTAATAGATGTTAAAGATCTTTCTTGATCTTCAGCAGAGAACAGGAGTATTATAAAAAGAGAAAAACATCTCTGGAATGTGGCAATGCAGATTTTTAGTACAAAAGTCCAAAAGAAATGAGGAGGCACCCTATTGTGGGGCATGCAGAGGCTGCCACATCTGAATCCATTTCTGTTGACAGACAGCAAAAATGATGAGTCAGATGTCTCTTCTTATCATGTCTGTATATTATTATGATGCTTTATATTGTTGTTCACTGTTTATTGCTAAAAGGAAGTGTCCCGATTTTAATATCAGCACTTCGCCTGAATAAATCCCGTGTGCCTGTTTTTGGGGAAAAGTAACACTGATTCATGTAGAGGAGGTGATTAACAACAAAGCAGAATACAGTTGGGGTAAGATAAAAATAATGGATCCTTAGCGTTCATTCCTTTGCAGGAAAAGCTCTAGTTATGATGCAAATGATACAAAATTAATGTATCCATTAATTAAAAATGAGAGATGGCACAAACATAAACTCACTGTTGTTGAAATGGAACTGTACTGCTGTGTTTCTCATGAACTGCCACATTATACTGGCACTCCCCACAGCAAAGCTGCTCACTTTTGGAGGGGTGAATGTCTTCTGTGCCACTGAACACAAAGAAGAAGGACATCCTGGTAAAACAAAGATCTGTGATATGTGGGGTGGATTTGTTAGAGGGAGGCACTGCCAGCAGGTATTGTACACAGCCATGGCATCTCATGGAGCCTCCACCAGCCCCTTCCTCCTCCCTGCTCTCTATTGCCTAGCCATCTTCATTAGCCTGGAAAGGGCATGTGTCTCCATCATTTTGCAAAAGCCATATATCTAAATACATTTTTAAAAGAATTATTTTTTCATCTCTTGTCCCCAGTCTTTCAGGGGTCTAAATTTAATTTACCATAAGATTGTCTATTACCTAATTTCAGACCTGGAGTCTGTCACAGTCCTGAGCTATGAGCAAATTTGGTGAATGAGGATGTTCACTTGCTCTTCTAAATTGCAAATAAACTGGTTGAAATTGCCCATTGTATTGGGATATTCTTGACACATTGTAGTAAATTTTTGACTCATTACAAGATGAATTGTTAAGAACCTCCGAAGTCATATTTTATCAAAACTCTTCAGAAAATTTGAAATAAATGGTTTATTGTGCATTTTGTGAGATCTTGCTATTTAGAAGAATGTTAGTGGTTCTGGGGAAGTCTCAATGTCTTCATTTTATTATTTCTAATTAACATCTGCGCTTCATCTGATGCTGAATCATCTTCTGTACTCACACAGAGTGGTAGCTGGTTTGGGATTTCTCTTCTGTCCTGACATCCCCTCTTGGAAGTGGAGATCTTTTTTTCTGCTGGGATTAATCTAGTCTTACCTAAGCAATCATAAGCTGTGCCACTGTAGTCAATGGATTTAACTGTCTTCAGGGAAACAAGCAGCAGAGCCAGCACAAGCAGGGCTCCAGCTCATACTCCAGCCTGCACTCCCTGATCATTCATATGGTCCAAATAGGTAGACATGAGCAAATCACCCAGCTCACCTGTCCCTTTGGGTATGGAGGACACAAACCCTTTGGACAGAGAGCCAAGCCCATGGCAGCGCAGATGGGAGAAAGGGTGGAAAAGCAAACCCCAGCCCTGTCTCCTCTCAGCTCGGGGGTGAGGATCTGTGGTCAGGGCGAGCATCTCTGCCTGCAGATGTGAGCGACATCACCTGCATCCCACTGTGAAGGGGGTGGTTCACACTCCTGCCACAACAACAACACTCCGGGAAAACCTACTGCTGTGGCATCCCTCCAACAAGTACCCGTTCTTACGGAAGCTTAGGATAAATTAATGTAGGGAGTTGCAGCATCAGTGTAAGAAAGACAGCAGTGAGAGCTTGTAGTCACTGCCAGACCGAGATACATATGCAATAAACTGAAGATTTGGTTTATCTTGTCTCTGATGTTAAATGAGTATTGAAACAATTCTTGCAGGTTAAGGCATTTGAATACATTTCACATCATAAAACTGGTCAGTGCTAGCACTGTGCTGTCACCTCACAATTTTAAAAGAAGATGATTAGAGCTTTAATTCCACTGGGAGACAAGAATTTGACAGATATCTCTTCCTTCAGAAGCTAGAGAATGGACTCCAAGCTTTCTTACAAGATGATTACGAGAAAACTTTTCTTCCTCCTTGTTTTTGCTGCCCTGGCAAGACATATCAACACAATTCGGAGCTTGACTTTGCAACCTGAAATGCAGCAAATCAATTAGTTATCAGATCATATTTTACTCTTTCTAAAACACCAGCACTTCTGGTCCTAAATATTATAAGGAACCACTTCTTTCTAGCCACCAAAAAAGAAAAGCACCAAAGTGTTTTAAAGATACAAGTGTCAAATTTTTGAGCCTTTATTGAAATTCTAATAATTCAGTGCGAAGGACATTTCTTGGATATGCTACAGGTGTCTGCTGATCTGAAAATATTTTTCAGTGAATATTAATTCCTTGTTCTGGTGAAAATCTTTATTGTTAAACTGCTTGTTACAGAGGCAGGAAAACAACACTATCCATTCCGCTTCTGAGAAACAAGGTGTAATACACTACAATATAAGTTAAGAAAGGAAGCAAAGCTGTGTCTTCGATTTCTAAATAGGAAGTGGTAGTACATTCATTCAAATTCAAAAATTAAAGTCAATGACCTCTCTATTGAAAGAGCGTAGATCCCTGAACATACCGCTAATACTGGTTTTGGTGGCTTATATTGTGCTGAGATTTTAGGTATGGTATTCCTCCACTATCTCTGCAATCAACGGTCTGTCTTCCAAACATCCCTCTGATGTATGAAAATCAATCTTACTTGTTTATACTTCTCTTTATGACAGGATAACACATTCCTGCTCATTGGTTCTGCTTCTTCTGGGCCTTTTTTATTTTATTTTTTTTTTTGGTACTTACCTACTGAGGACCAAAAGTTCACATATTCCTTAAAAATCATTGATTTCTCAACTTATTGTGGAGCCTTTTCAGCTGGATCTAAACTGCAGGAAGTAGCTATGTCCTTGCCTCAAAGGTGCTGCTTGAATGTCATATGGGGGGTTAATGATGTGCCCCGAATTTGGATGGAAAACTTGGAAGGGAAATTCCATGTGGAAACATAGGAATTGTGAAGCAGACTTCAGTAATCAGCTTTCCTGAACCATAACAGAACAGCAGATGCATTGAGGACAAAGAAACTCCTAAACCGTCACAGTCAGAGTATTTGTAAGAAGCAATTGTTTGGGATTTTAAGAGGCAGGAGAAAAAAACTAGGGAGCAGCTGTTTCAAAAACCAGACTTAAAAACAGTTTTGAAAGGAACCGGTACTAAAGCCATAGGTCCTAAAGGTTGAGGATCAGTTGGAGGTAGATTAATTGAAATTAGTAAAAAGAGATAAAATAAAGAATATGGCATGTCTACCCATGGCATCTTAGGAGGAATTGAAGAGAGAATTAAAAAAAATTTGGGGGTTAGTTTCTGCTGGGAGCAGCCTCCTTAGTCATGGTCAGAAAATAAATAGTTGAAGAGGTCCTAAGAGTAGGAGGAAATAATACAGTGGGAATGAAGCACTGTGGAAAAATACTGACTGTAATTGCTAAATTTGGCACATCTAGGAAGTTAATCCTACTGAATGTTTGCTATATTGGGATATTGGTTAGTTAACAGAGTTGTGTGTGTGTGTGTGTGTGTGTGTGTGTGTGTGCGCAGAATATGATATTTTCTTCAGCTTTCTTCAGCCAACTGTACCATTAGAAACAGATAATTTATAATATTCTGACTGATGTTTTGCTCCATGTAAGGTGACAGTTTCCTTGCAGAATATCCAAACTAATCTTACTGCCAACCAGCAGTTTTATTAGTCTGTCTCTTAAGCTTTTAAAATGTTTCATAATTCCATGAAATATTTCTGCTGTTGCTATTTTATCAAACTATATTGTACAAACAATAGATCCAGTAAAGCATATCACTTTAAACAATCAGAAACTATGAAAAGCAGTAAATAACAATTATATGACCCATCTTTCTTTTTCTTTATTGAATACCTGATAAATTATTGCTATCTTTCTGTGCCAGCTCCTCACCGCCTATGAAGAAAGAGCCAAAATGAGTTGTTCCTCTTCTGGTGTCTGTGATTAGAGCCAGCCTTTGATTCTCAATGATTCTTGACTTACTTAGTCTCTCCCTTTTGCATGCCATCAGACATCCAGGTGTTCAAAACAGTCAAATGTTTAATGACTTTTAAAGTCTTGATTTAGCAGTTGCCACATTCCCCCTTCTCCCCCTCAAAAAACCAAAACCCACCTGGGATGAGCTGAGCTGCGCCTGTACCATTTATAGGTTAACCAGGAACAAAAGAATCTGTATCAATTCTGTTTTGAAAGGCAATAAATAATCCCCTGAAATTTAGGAAGCTGGAAAATGAGTGACCCACAGTGCTGTGCTACAGACAGTAGCAGATCCTAAGTACTTGTGCCTACAATGGGGAGTGGATGATAAATTAAAGTGTTTGTGTGGGTGTTTATTCACATGGCAGGTGGTTTGTGAGAAGGAAAAGTACAAATTTATTAATATTGACAACTGCATGTTTGCTTTCTTTAGTTCTAAAATAGGCAATAACTCTTAAGACATGGTATGTACTCCTTGGTTTTTGAGGTTCACAGTTGCCCCTTGATATGATAGCATGATATATTAAATTTTTCAGGTTTTTTTCCTATTGGACATGACAGTTTGCTGTATTATACAGACATGGAACAGTGGGTAACAGATCAAGTCAGTCCTCAGCATGAACTTTTGTGATTCTCAAGCAGACACCAGGCTGAAAAAACCCTGCCTTGTGGTGCTGAGCATATAGCACTTTACATTCTGGCTGTTTGATGATTCCTTGATATTGAAAAAGGAATTGTACCCATTTGGGAACATCCACCTGTAACAGGGTTGTAGATTTCAGCCTGGACAGACATGACTAACCCAAATCTGGAGGAATCAGGAGACAGGGTAGCTCCATGCTCAGGAAGGGTAGGATGGCCTCACCTATTGGAATCACCTTCTGCTTGCACGGGAAGACCCAAGCTCTCCCCCCCAGCAAGAGTGCTAGAGCTGTGTTTGTTTCCCAACCTGAGCCTGATCCCAGGAGGTTTCACACATGCAGACACAAAGGCTCATCACCAGCAGGAATTACTGATAGCAGTCAGTGAGTCTCATCAGCGTCTTGGTATTTGGGGGTTTGGTCTTTAATTCCTGAAGTCTGAGGAAGGCTTCAGAGCCAGATTTCCCACTTGTTCCCTGTCACATGGCCACCAGGCCCTCTGCAAGAGGTGAGGTGCTGCTATTCTTTCATCAAAGCTGACTGCCTCTGTGTTTTGTGTGTGCCTCAATTCCTACCAGGAATCCCTATAGAAAGGATTAGAGGTGACCACATGATACCTAGAGGCTCCATTGCTGGCTCCAAGTGAGCAGTGATGGACACATAAAAGGAAAAAGCTCTGGTCATCCATAGAGCTTTATGGTCAAAATTAAGATAAGCAACCAAGTTAGCAGTCTTTGGGGTTGGATGATGAGTATTGGGGGAATCACAGTTTTGAATGAATGTGCCCTAAGTCTCCCTATAATCTTTTTCTACTGCTGAAGTCCCTTATAGGAGCTAATCACATAATTAACTGCTTTACCTGATTGAGTTAAGGCAATTAGTAATATCATTACTGTAGGACAGAAGCTCCAGTAAAGAAGTGAGACCTTTAATAATCAGGTTTTTTACAGATAAGGAGCAAGCAGTGACCACCTAGATATAGCTCCTGGGACCAGGAATAAAGTGTTAAAAAAGGTCTTTGGGGCTTTGAATTCCCCAGGGAGAGATAGCAGTTGAGAGAGAGACTGCAACAACAACAACAACAACAACAACAACAACAAAGAAAAAAAAAAAAAAAAAGAGATATTTGCAAACTTGAAGATGTCTCACATTTTTCTGTTGAAGCTGTGCCTCGTTACTGTTGTTAACGTGTCACTGTAACACCTGCTGGTCCTGATTAGGATTCCTCTGGGATGATATAATCATAGAGCACAATATGACCACAAAGAAATTACAACTCATGATCTGCAACATATAAAGGGGGAATAATGATAGACTCAACCAGATTTATGCTGGTTTATCCATACATATGGCCTGTGTGGATGCATTTGTGTCTCCATTTACTGTTTTGATTTAGCTCTGTAAACATCAGTGCTCCCCTATAACTCCAAGCCTGGACATTTTAAGTTGGCTGCTTTTATAGTGTCATTGAAGAAGATCTCAAATAGGGATTTGAAACAGGAGAAAATAACATCTTAGGCTTAGGCTACTGTAAGATGGCCTGGCTAAGGGACAAATTTACATTTAGATTGGGCCTCTTCACATCTTCTCTAAGCAATTGTAAACCCTCTTGTGCCTCAGTCCTGGAAAAGAATTTAGGCAGTCCTGCACTGCCAAAAATGGTGTCTTATGCTTTGTAAGATGTGTGATAGCTAATCTAAGTAGTCAGGCTTAGCATCTACTTTTCGTAATTATTTGTGCAAATACAGCTCAGTTATCAAATGTCAGCATTAATGAGACAAAGGATATCAGCATTGCCAAAATAAATGTGTTGTAAAAGTGTTATGTCTGATTATTTGTATTATTCAACCAACACCCAGACGTCCTATTATGTTAAGAGCTACACAAGCATATAAGAAACCATTCCACCAGGAAGGAGTGTATGACTAATTTATGATAACAGAAAACAATTGGACATGGCTAGCAAATAAAAATAAAGGGAGAGGAGGATTAGGGTGGTCATGATAGCCTGTGACTGCATGTTGCTATGAGAACCATTAGCGAGTTTTAAGTAAAGGAAAAAATGGTTTGATATAAATAAATAAGTAATATGATACTGGTAATCCTTACTGGGTATTTGCCTAACCCAATGGAGGTTTCTGTGGTATGTACTTAGCTTTCATATTAGGGTCTTACTCTCATTCACGCCATGTCTATTTGTACCATTCTCCTAGGGATCTCCAAATGGCATTGCTCAGACAGCAGAGGACTGAGGAACACAGCCAAAATACTACAGCTGGCCTCATACCACACAAATCTGCCATCTGCACCCAGACATGCACATGCCCAGGGAGAGTTACAGGGGCTGTATTTCTTTGTTATTAGATGCTTTATACTGCCAGCACAATGTAAAGGGATCCTGGTGTGACTGAGCATTCACATCCATCTAACATGTACTGCTGCAGTATGTTTCAGTTCCACAGCCCTATTTTATTTGAACATTAAATGTAAATAAGTCACTTTATTAAGATGCATAGCTGAACTGGTGCTGCTTAGGACAGTGGACATTACACGGTGTTTCAGTTGAGACGAAGATGAACACAACACAAAGATACATGTTTACAGAGCTATCTGCTCTCCAGTCTCCTTTCTGGTCTGAGGTCACCCTGCCATGCCATAGGCCTTTAATTATTCTGAGTCTCTATTTATCAAAGGCACCTCCTCCGAAGTCAGGATGAGTTTTGGTACTCTTTGCCTGCAGGAGGTTGTGGTCAGTGATGCACAGCAATATAGCAAGACATCTTATATATAAAGCATTTAGCAGTTGACACAAAGTATTTAGTGGAGGAAAATATAAATAAGATTTTTAAAAATGTATTTATTCATGTATTTGCAATGTAAAATTTGCAAGGTAACCACAGGAAACTGGGCTCTGTCAGGCACTCTAGTGTCTCAGATTAATTCTCCCAGACAATTCCCATCCTTTAGAGAATGTACTTCTTTTTCACTTCCCTAATTCTTTTCCCCTCCAATGCAAAGAAGCCTGGCACTGTCCCTCAGCTATTGTTTGTAGAAAAGTGGCTTATCTTGAGCCATACTTTTCCTTTCATTTTCCTTTTGAATTGAACCTTTCTGTTCATGGGGCAAAGTCAAAACAGGGTACTCATAAATTATTACAGAGCAGTTCCCCTTTCATCACAGGCATAAACACATGGCAAATCTAGTAGGTGAAGCTGGAATTCCCATTTATTCTTGGAATTTATATCCAAAACCAAGTGAAAGTGCCGATATAGTAGTGCAAAACAACCTTTCTGATATCTCTCATGTAGGGCAACATCCATAATAGTGTTTCCAAAATAACTGCTGTTTCTCACTCTGAAACACAACATTTGCCATCTCTTGTACTCTCTAGCATTCTTGTGAAGAACTACTTGAACTGACCAGCAGTGTATTGCCAAAAAAACCCCAAACAAACCAAAGAACGAAACACTAGTAGGAAACACTTAAAATGTATGATGGCCTGATGCAAATGCTATGTCATTAAAAAGTAACAGTATTTTATATTTTATAAGCCATTCTTTGTATTGCTTCTATACACTGGTTATCCCACCCAATCAAGTAAATTACTAATGCTGTACATGGAAAGAGAGTGAGAGGGCTCACACCTGTGAGCGGGTTTGTTGCATTTGCCTCTCCTAAAAGTATTTTGTATAATTTTTAAAGGACTTGACCCAACAAAGTCGTCCCAGTAGCTCTAGTAGACGTACATATTGGCCACAGCAAGTACAGTCTTTGCCACAAAAGGTACTTTGCCGAGTGACCTGGAAGGCACATCTGAATGTGGGAACCGAGCTGTCCAGCAGCGATGTCAACTAGTGGAAAGCGCGAGAACTAAGGGAAGCTGAATTTTTCAAGGGATGAAAAAAACCCACCCAACAACAGTGTCACATCGCCCGCTGGCTGCCCACTCGCGGAAGGACCATGCTGCCCCTCGAGGAGGTCGGTCCCTCGGCCGGGGAGGGACCCTGACCAGCGACCCCGCTCTGTTGCCGCCCCAAACCCCGGCTTTCTCCTGGGGCTGGAGCCGGCATTCTGCTCATCACCGCGCTATCCAGCCTGGCACTGCCCACGCTGGCTGCCCGCGGCGATGGTGTCGAGCTGCTCCCAGTTCCTAGAGACCTGTAAATACAGTTCTGATTTGAATGTTAGGTTTTTTTCGCCTCTGCTGCCTTTAACTAAGAACTACCTGTTGCACACTCATGCGGCAGCGCCGATGCTGCCTATTCAGCAGGATATCCCTCGTTCACCGGGAGAAAGGGCCCAAGGATGCTCGAGCGGTCCTATCCATTCCTCGGGCAATGTTGTCTGGCATCGGCCCCGGACCGGTGCTGCCAGCGCCAGCCGCGTGCTCTCGCCTTGGCCACCCGCCCCGCGGTTCCCGGTGCCCTCAGGCTCCAGCAGTGCCTGGGGCTTTCGCCTTTCGGGGAAATGCCTTGAGCCTAGATGAACTAAGCGGGAGATCTGGAGAGCCCCAGGTTGCTGCCAATCCTCCCCTCCTCCCCAAACCCCCGAGACTGTTCACCCCCGGGCACGCTGCAGTCCCTGCCGTTCAGACGTGAGTGATCTGAGCCTCCCAAGTACTTCAGGAGCTAAGCACGCATTCATCGCCTTCGTCTGATAGATAAGGCAGCCAGAGCAGAGCGGCTTCTCCAAGGTCCCGCTGTGCCCGGGCGGAAACATCCCGGCTGGTGCTGCTCTGCTCTCCCCATTAGGCTGTGCCTCTTTCCCACGCCTGAGCCTCTCCTCCCTTTCATTTACTCTCCGGGTGCTTTGCAAGTGTAAGGACTGTAATTTCATATCCCCGTGCTCCAAAAGGACAGGTCCGCTCCTTTTGTAGTTTAGCCACAGCCAGGAACTTGCTGATTCCATCGGATACTCAGCTCTGCCTCTTGAGCTGTGTCTGCCTTGAGCAGAATGATGTGGATGTTGTTTTGCAGTTGCCAGTCCCTGGAGAGAGCGTTTCCATGAAATCTTAGCTCGCGGTGGGGGGGGGGGGAACCAACACAAAAAAACCCAACCCAAACCAAAACAACTGGCAGCGCTGTACAGTTCACGGCTGGGAAATTAAAATTTCACCCCAAATGAGGCTGTCTGATAGGAAGCGGCGGGCAGAGGCGCCCCTATAATAAAGCGTGCAAGGAAAGTAGTTTGCCGGGCGGGAGGAGAGTAGCCTGGCTGGCTGACAGAAGGGGCGGATCCTGCGCACAGGCGGGCAGAGCAGCGCCGGAGCGGCCCCGGCAGCCGCGGGGCTATTTCAGGAGCCGGGCGGAGGCGGCGGCTGGAGCTGGAGCCAGTGCTGGGGGGCAGCGGGCAGCGATGGGGTTAGCGGCGCCGGTGGGCTGAACGAGGGGCTTACAAGTGAAGGCGGAGGCAGCCGGGAAAACACGCCTTTGCCTGGGGTTGAGGGGGAAAGGGTCGGTTTTTTGGGCTGCATCACAACTTGAGCAGCATCAAGCTGAGCCGGGCGGAGAGGGGGAGCGGTAGGGGAAGGAGAGGGAGGAGGAGACGGCTGCCACCGGGGGATTTGGGCTCGATTATTGAAACA
>VXAU01003306.1:110708-154817 GCA_013399695.1 Formicarius rufipectus | reverse complement strand
CGGGCGCGGCGCTCCGCCGGCCCCCGGCTCCCGCGGGGATGCGCTGCCTGCGGCCCCGGGCGGGGGGAGAGCCCCGATCCGCGGGGAGCCGCCGCCGCCGGCCCCGGAGGAGCTGCAGCGGGAGGTGGAGGAGCTGCGCTCGGAGAACGAATACCTCAAGGTGAGCACCGCCCGCAGAGCCTCGGCGCGGAAGGGAAGGGGACGGTAGAGGCGCGGCCCCCTCCTGCCCGAGAATGCGGGGACCGCGCCGGGGTGGCGAGTGGACTCGAGCAGCCAGGAGTCACCTCCCGTGGGAACCCCCGAGCCCGCCGGACCAAATACCCCATTTCACCCGCGGGAGAGAAATAGGGACAGAGGGAGCCAGCCGGGCACCTCACATCCCCTTCCCCCTGCGCCCCCGCGAAGCGAGACCGCGGCACGGCTTGAGGGCAGATAAGGGACTTAAACGTATGATCGTGGCTCCCTGCAAAGGCCGATTTGTGGGGGCTGGATGCACGTCAGCCCAGTGCAACATGTACCGTGGCAATATTACGTTTGGTTGACGTGGTGGTAGCTCAACAAGCCCCGACTCTTTCTAAAGCACCGCAAACACTACTGGTTAGCAGGACTTTGCTTTCCAGGAACTGTTTTCCTCAGTACGACCCCTTAAGAAAAGACAAAGAACTCAGTTCCCTCATTTGATGTGGAAAGGATGACAGCATTATGTGCTTTACTTTTTGTATTACTTTATCACTGGAAAGTGAAGCCACTCGCCGTGAAGTACTAATAGCATAACAAGAGCAGCAATAAAAAAGTGTCATTGCATCCTTGTACAGGTAGAAAAATACATCTGTATGCATCCTTCCTGGAAGAAACAGAAAAGCTAAATTCAGGAATACCCTGAACTGGGTTGACCTGTGGGAACTTTTAGTGGGACTTGTATTTATAATCTGATCTTTTGGCACAGCAAAGAGACTGCATCCATAAAGATGTATAAATAAGGTAAACTGAGATAATCATGTAACCACAGCCACTGTACCATTTCACTGCCTCTGGTGAGAACAATCTTTGATCCCTGATTTTAGCAACACCCTGTCATCAATCCAAATAATTGTGGAAATCCATGTGAGTTTTACTTGAATAAGGACTGGAGTTTGGTGTATAACCTTGGGAGAGAAGAGTGGTAAAGAAGCAGACTAGGCTTGTTAAGGAGTTTTGGCTAAGAGACAAGAAACGATGTTCAGCGTAGCAAAAGGGTAACAGCAGGGGTGCCGCAAGGTTCTTTGCTGGGTCTGGTGCTGCTTAGTGAACTGAAAAAAGGAACAAGCAATGATACAGCAAAATCTTCTTCAAATGTCATTAATTTTTTTTTCTAGCTTAAGTCAAGCTCAGCAAAGACCAGACAGAACTTAATCCTAAACTTAACTCCTGAGGAATCAGTGAAAAATGGAAATAGAGGATGGGAAATAAATCTTAATATTCAAAATCTTGAGCACTTGGAGGGAAGAAGGACTAAGTATGTTTTTCTGTTTAAGTACATTGCATTAAATCAGGAGCATCATGAGAGAAGCAGCAATGAAAAAAATGTTAGATTTCAGTGGGAACTGAACAGAGAGTAGCAAAGAAAATTTGATGATGTTTTATAGATCTATAGCTGTTACAGAGGTCAGTGAGTGTACCTGAAATACTGTGGGCACTGCTGTTTGTCTAGAAAAGGATAATACAGAATTAGACCAATACAAATTGTTGGCTCATAGCAAAGCTTTTATAGCACTCATTGAATGGGAAACTCGAGTGTGGTAGGGAAATGTAAGAGTCTATAAAAAGATGAGCAGCATAGAGAACCTTTATCATAAGCTTCTGTTTTACTTGACAGCCCAGAAGCAAGAGGAGATGTAATGAAATCAGAATTGATAATAGGAATTGCTTTTGTAACTGGCACTGCCATTAGAAGTCATTGAATCCAGGAACATCTCATTGAATTACAGGATTTGCACAAGTGTAATATTTAAACTTTAACCCCTAACAAAGCATGTGCTAAGACCTCTTGCTTTACACTGAAAGTACTTTTTAACTATGGGAAACAAAAGAGTTTGTCTGAATTGCCTAGGACTGACCACTGTTAAGGTGTCCTATCCATGATCATGGGGCCTCGTTGACACTGTCAAGTCCTAGGTAAAGAACTTTATTCTGCATTATTCTCAATTTTTTTCACCCTGTACAATGTGTCTTCACATCTTTCACCTTGATGTCTTCATCTATAGCAATTGTGTCCCAACCCTTTTTTGATTTGGACTATGACTTTTTCAGGATGCAAGTATTTTTTAGACCAGTAGGATAATACAGACTACTTTCTTCCAGTGGGCATGTCCTGATGCCTGGAAAGCCATGAGCTCAGAGTGTTGCCTCTTCTGAGGGAAATAAGTACATTGCCTGCTCTCCTTAGTTCTTAGTAGTTCTACTCCTCTCTCAGAATGGCCAGAGAGGTGCAAAAATTATCAGGAGAATGCTCAAACCTCATTTTCCTTTCATAGGAAAATCTATGAAAAACTTCTGCAGCTTCTGCAACTACATTGCCTGAGTTGTTTACTTGTGGGTTTGTTCAGCGTGTTTTTTACAACACTGTTCCCTTGGTTGTCATTGAAGTGAGCTGTGTTTCTCTGGAGGGGGCTAAGGGATAACAGGGATGCTGTCAACTGTAAATAGACAAATGATTAGATAAATCCCAGAAGAAACAGTTAATTTCCTAAACATGGCCATATGCCAAATTTTGTAGTTTTTACTCCTCCTTATGCTTCTCTGCAGCTGGAGCACAGCAGTAAATGCATATAATAAAGTCTGTTTCAGGGAAATTTGACTTTCACATAGTAAGGTCTTTCCTGTATCTTTCATGTGTATAGAACACAGGCTGTAGAATAAATATAAATATACCCATATGCACACACACAGAGCTAGTGCTAAAGATTACTGGAGATTAAAGGACTACCGGGAAGGAACAGAGCAAACACAATAATTTGTTTTTCTTTCTACTCACTAAGTACTAGAAAGTCTCACAGAATGCTCCATGGAAGCTTTTGCAGAGCAAACTCTTGTTGCTGCAAACTTCTAGAACTTCGTATACCATAAGCCAGATTTCAACCTGATAGCAAGTTTCCATTTTACATATTTCCTGGGCTGTCAGTACTCTAGATGACACTTTGTTTCCATCAATTGCTAACCAGCTAAGCCTGTAGGTGAAGTGGCCGAAGGGAAGTGTTTACGTTGAGAAGTCTCTCTTCTACTACCTCTGTGAAATTTCTTCATTGATTTCAGCTTCAGGAATTTCTTGTGTAGCCTTATTTCAGGTACCAATGGGGGAAGACTGTAATACTATAGCAGCATTTAAAAGATATCACTTATTTGTTGATGTCTGAGAGAAGTTTTGTTGTTGTGCCTGACTCTAGACTCAGGAGGTCATTGATAACTGCTAGTGTGGTAGGTAAAATTTTAGCTATTGCTAGTCAGTCTTGTTAGCAGTAGCCAAACACTGCCTACACAAGTGGTTGCTTTTCAAGATTATTTTAAAGTGTCCAGCACGTGGAGAAGTGTCATGCACCATGTGAGTCCTTGGGAAACTTGCAGAGAAGTTATTTGTGGTTTGGAGCCCTCTAAAGGATGAAAGATATTGAGGAAGAGGGCTCAAATTTTAGCAAATAAACATATGCTTGCTTGGTCTCAGCCAAACTTTAATTTAGACTGTTTTAATTAAATAAATGTGCCAGCAGAACCAGCAGTGATGTTTTGGTCACAACACATCCCGCATTTCTCTTTACATTCTTCATGACCATAATGTGAAAACAGCCTCCTATGTGAGGCATTGCGCTCTCTACAGCCCTTACAATAAAACAGGTGCTTGTTGTGCTTTGCTTTACCTCGCCTTCTCTTTGGGCCTGTGTTGGTGTAAGTTCAACATTCCAGAAATGCTGCTACAGTGTGGACTAAAACTAAAATATATTCTCAACCATCTTGAATTTATCTTGCTTTGTCTTTTTTCTTTCTATATGCATTTGTATCTGTGATATATTCTGGATATAATTTAAATAAAGGATCACTCCAGACCCCTCTTTTTATTCTGATACACCTAAAGATGTTCCTTCTTGTTTAAAATTACAATGAGTGTCATATGAGGTTACCTTCTATTTCTTGACTCCCTTGGAACTGTATCTCTTTGCAAGCCTATGACTCAGTGAATTCACGGGAAGCAATTTCACTTTCTTTCATTAACCTGCAGGGAGTTGTGGATGTCAAAGGCTTTTGCAGAGCAAAAATGTTTTAAAGTGATGGGACCAGGTTTTTTTGTCTTTAGTGAGGGTTGCCAGGGTTAGCAAAATAAAGTTTTTATCCCTCATCTCCACTTGACATGCTACTTTTCCCACCTGGTGACTGGAGGTCCCAAAGAGAAGGTGATAATTCTGCCTGGGGCACAAAACCTGCATGTCTGGGCTTGGCCAGAGGGATGTCAGCTGTCAGAGGGAGATGTCACTTTGGCGAAGAATAGCGAGGTCATGTGCCTTGTCAGCCCCAGATGTGTCCCTGTCAGTCCCTACCCTGCCTGGAGGGGATTAGCTGTGTGATGCACCAGGAGATAGTTGGTCTTGGTGGCTCTCAATAGATTATATTAGTTTTGCACCAGGGAGATGAGTGCTCAAATGGCTTCATCAGCCCCAGTCGAGGAAGTGTGTTGAAACAATACTGTAGCTGATGCTTGAATGAAGCAGAAAAGCTGCCAGATGCTGCTCTTGTTCTTGGAACCTGCAAACTTAAACCAGCCCTGAAGTCAACAGGTGCTCACGGTCCTACAGTTTTTCAGTTCTCATCTTGTTTTGTGCACAAGCTTCAAACAACATCAGACTGGTGCATGACTTGTAAAGCAGCTTGATTTGAGAGCTAAGTAATAACATCAGGGACCCAGGAACTATATGTTCATTAACATATTTTGCAAGAGGCAAAAAATAATGGTTGCTGCTTTCTTCCCAATCAAAGCCTTTTAGAGCATATTCATCCCTGCTGCAGTTCTGCTGTAAAGTGATATGGGGGATGTGTTTATTCCTTAGCAGCAGCATCGCCTACATACAGACAGTTTGAGATATTTAAAATACAAAAACAGAGATTATGTAAAATCACAGTTCATAAATCTTGGATTTGTAAAGGACTTTCTGGAAGCTCTGGATTCACCAGTGCAACAGCAGCTACTCACTGTAATTTCCATTCTTCCTCCCTTCTTCATTTTCCCCTAATTTGATTAAATGTTTATTAAATAATCTTGTATTTAGAAAATAGTACCGACATAATCTATACATATGACTTTTGAATTTCATCCTTCATTTGCGTTTTCTTAAATACTGTACAGTTTATTAGTTCTGTGTGTTTTCCTCTTCCAAGTTTGTAGATATTTCTGAGTTAGTATACACTGAGGTGTTCTAATTCACTGGAGTCTAAAGGCTTTACTAATATACATAACTGTAAATTCAGAGTAGTGAATCCAGTATCCATGCATCTTTCATGATATTTTTCTCTCTAATAATAATTTTCAATTTTTTAAAACTTATTGTTGAGTTTCACTCTTTAGTCTCTATTCATGCTTTTGAGCTAAGAGCTTTTTCTGCTGTAGCCAGTAATTCAGCTCAGTGAGGGTACATCAGCAGGCTGACCCAAATGCAACTGGTGCTGATGCCCCAGGCTCTCTCTTTATATGCAGTGTAGGGGTCTCACTTTGGGCTGCATTTAGTCTGGCTCCTTGAACAAAACATCCCCGTTGTGCATTTATGTTACAGTTGTCCAGAGAACTCAAGTAATGGAACACATTTGGTACATTCTTGGAGTGTTATTCTCTGTTTATTTCAGAAGAAATCTGTTTCCTGCATGCTCTGTGGGCAGAATGACTGTGCAGTTGGTGGAGATGGTTGGAAAATTTACTTTCAAACCTCGTTATGGATCATAACCAGACTGGCTGGGTAGACACAGCGCATCAGTTGTGCAAGTACTCCTGGTCATTTCAGTGGGGATGACTCAGATGACTATGGGTTACTTAGTGTAATAGCTGCATGGCCTGACTCTTTCTCTCTCTCTCTCTCTCCCTCCCCCCCCCAAGAATCACAAACAAGGCATATTCCTATAATTTATTCTTAATTATACTTCACTATAAATTAAATCAATAATAAACGAACATGCCATCAGTAAAGGTATTAATGAGATAATGGCTTCTCTTCTGACAGGCAAGTCTTCAATTTGCACAGTTCAGATGAGAAATGATCCATCAGTATGTATTTGGTCTACACAGTGATGGAAACAGCACACAGGCTTTCCTCTTTCAGTCAGTTCACCTTGGCTTGGTAGACTGATAAGTAAACAGGGAATCCTAATTTTGTTACTGTTGCACTGAAGTCTGGAGGAATCCTGCAAATGGAGCAACTATTTAAGTATGGCTTTGTGTTCATATTGCTACCCCATGAATCTTAGGTGGGTGATTCCTATCACACCCCAAATAGCTGACCTTTAGGAAGTCATTTGGGGCAAGTACCTGAAGCCAGAAGCAGTTAGCTTCTGAAGCTGGTATAAATCTGGTGACAGCAATGATATTCTTACCTGCACTTCTTTTTTTTTTTTTTTTTTCTGATGACCAGGGCATCATATGGAAAGAAAAGCTGATTAGATTTTTCCTAAACAATATTCTTCCTTCCAGGACTCTCTGCCTGTTGCTGTTCTTACTGAAAATAATAACATAATTACCATTAAATTAAAAGGAGTGAAGAGGAGGCTCTCATCCCCTACAGGAATGTACAGCAAAGTGAAGCTCTGATGCCAGCACTTAACCTCCCAATTTCAATTGCCACTTTGGGGTGCTGGAGCAGGTCCTCCCTCTTTAAGAAAGGGAGCAGGATCTCCATTTTTAGATGAACAAAGAGGGACAGCCACTTTCTTTCTTGTTTTAATTACTTTTAAGTGCCTCTTCTGATATCTTTCTTCAGTTTTACAATATAGAGATCCACAGTATGAAGCTCAATACCTCCTGAAAGAGAGCTTTAATTCTCACTCACAATAATAACAGTAATAAGAACAATACAGTTTAATGAAGTCAAGGATTGGATTCATCTGGTATTTCCATCTGCTTTGCAGCCAGAGTATCCTTTTTGTTGCTAACTACTGTGTTTGGGGTTATTAAGGTTTAGGCTTTGCTACATTTACCTTTGATTTCACAAATGATTGACATGTTTTCTTTCAAAGTCGCAGATTTGCCAGTTTAGTAAGTTGTACCATCGTAGCTTCAGTTATAATTTCTCCCATCATGGGTCTATAATTTAGCTTCCTTCATTTTCTGTGCATAGCTCACTTTAGAAATGGAGCTTCAACTGTTCTGGATTTCTAGGTGCAATTGTAACAGTTCTGACTTAGGAGATGGTAAAACACAGTTTTGGTGTCTGTGGCAGAATCACAAGTACTTACTAAGGAGAATACGCTGTTATGAACCTTTTTCACTGGTTTTGTGGCCTGCATCAAAAGCAAGATTTTGTCTTTATTGTAACTAAACTGAGGAAAAGGTTATCCAGTGCTGACTGGCATACAATATCTGAGCAAGATTTTCCAGAGGTGACATGTTCCTGAATAGATATATTTTAAGATATAAAAATAGGAGTTCATTGTGCAACTCAAAAAGATTTAATCTGTCGGATTTAATCTGGGTCTTTTTCTCTCTGAACTGGACAGACTACGTAGATTCAAGCTCCAAGCACTGGAGTAATACAGCAGAGAATGAGCTGATGCTGCATGCAGCATGTACAGTGAGGTTTTCTGCTCCTTATTTGATCAAAATTGCTTGTGCTTTCATGTTTGTGTGTATGTTGCCTTGTTTTAAAGCTCCTCCAAAGGATGTATCTCGAAATACAAGGAGTCAGGACACAGTCTGATTTCTATGTGAAAGTTTTCAGAGTAGGAAAAAAATACAGTGTGGAAAAGAAACTTGATTCAGTCAAAGCAATATTTCAGAGGAGAACTGCGTGAGGTTTTAAAGTACAGTGTTCTTCATTCTATCCTAAATTTTAGTTTATCTGCAAAATCACACTAGAGGAAAACAAACTGTATTTATAACCAGAACCAGTGATAAGCATAGGAAAAAAAAATTTAAAATAATCACTGACTTGCAACATCAGGGTTATGCTGATAAGGGGGATTGAGAAAACTATGGTTTTCCAAGAGATTCAAGACAGTCCTATCTCCTGCAACATAGCTCATGCCAACACTTGCAACTCTTTGAAGAACTTATTTGGTGGGAGGAAGGACATTGAATTCAAGTCTCCAACAGAGACAGAGTGACTTTTAAGACTGGGCGAACTCCCATGCCCACAGAGGGGATTTGGGAATATTCAGTTTCAATGAGATGACTGTTTCAGGGATTGCATTTTTAACATTATGTGAGTTTCACTTTCAAAATTTTGTTGAAATAACTGATTTGAACTCAAATATTGTTCATTATTTGTTTTCAAAAAACAACCAGATTTACTGATTAAAAAACCTGATAAAGGTAAGAATGAAGTTTAAGAGATGAACAATAACATTATAATTGCAGGCCACTTTATACATGAAAGCCATTGCTTAGTTCTTAAATGTAAACATCAGACTATAAAACAGGTCCCATTAATTTGGTGATGACAGTTGTTTTGTTTTGTTTTTTTATTATGGACTTGTGTTTCAAGATTTTAATTTACAACCAAATTACTAATCTAACTTTAGCATTCTGAAGATGATATTAAAAAGTTAATTGAACTTAAATCTACTTGAGGTAAATTCAGCACCTGAGTCTGCAGACAACCCTAAGGAATAACTCTGGTCCTATTCATCCCAGAGGGCTGTATTAGCTCTGACGGGTAAAGATTCTGCTTCTGGTATGAGTATCTTAGCCAAAATGCCTGGTTTATAAAGTGGTAATGCAAAAGTGTACTCCTTTTCTTAGGTTCAAAAGCCACTGCTACTCTCTAATCTGTTTGTAAAACCTCAACATTTTCTTCTGCATCTCTATCTTCACTAGGTAAACTTTTACTTTACCTCTTGAAAGTGTCTCTAAATGTGAAGCATAGAGATAAGACATGGACAAGAAAAACAGGTCCTGTCTGCAATTCAGTCAGGCATGCATTGGTACTTTTATTTCTTTTTTAAAATATACTTAATTTATCAAAATTTCAGCAGTGTGTTGTCTGTAAGCTGGCCAGAGTACTGGGCTATGTCCTGAGGAAGAATAGACAGGGCTTGGGCCTCAAAGTGTTTTGAAAGAAACCTGCTGCATTTGGTCTGCAGAGCTCATTTGCTTCCTCACCATTTGTGGTTTGTGCTTAATTCATGTATTTGGAACTTCTGAGGATGTCATTGCTACAAGGGTAACCTTGGTGACTGTGCTTACACTATTCCTTCTCAGACACTGGATAGTGTGAGCATGATTCAGAACCCTTGAGCTTATCCATCTACACAAATATCTTGCTCCTGCACCTGTCCCAGGAAGACTGTGGGACAGGATGCCCCTGCAGCAGAAATCTGGATATATTGTGAATGTACAGCTATAAATTTGTGAGAAAACCTCTCTGTCCTTTCAGAGCATCTAGGGAGAACTGTGTAGAGTCCTGGGTGGGCTGGACTGATAGAACAAAGCCTCACTGGTGAGCCCAGAGTTGAAATTTTGGAAATAACAGGTCTTGTGCATGCCCAAAATTTGGTTTATGCTGTATGAATTAACTGAAATCAAACCATAGCTCTATAAATATTGCAGGTTTTATACATTGATGGGATTTTGGTAAGAATAATGCTGTAATTGTAACATAACTGTCCTAACAAGGCTAAAGAAGTTGTACCAACCTCCCTGTGGTCAGGACTGTGCTCAGAGGCAAGATTTGCCCTGCTTTTGTTACCAAAGCTCCAGTGAATCAAGATTCATAAATCAGTCTGGTTAGGCCATGGGAAAGGGGAATGGTTGAAAGGACTGCCAGCGGAGTGTAGGCAGGCTTGCTCATGGAGGAGCTGATCAGGGACTGTTCAGCAGGGGGGCTTTATCAAGAGTACTAACTTCATAGCAGTGCCCTCTCCACCTGAGACAAGTGTGAAATATTCTCTGGCCACTCTTGATATTTCGAATGTGAAATGTTCTCCAGCCATCCTTGGTATTTCAAGTGTCATTTACATATCTGAAGTGAGGTGATAGTGTAGCTAGCCACAGTGCAAGTTCTCCTGGAATCTTATTTAAGCAATGTTTTTCACAGAAAATTTGGTCTTTATGATATACTCAAATGCAATTTAAAAGAAACAGATACAAAAATTAATAGTTAATTTAAAATATTCTCCTTCTGACTCTCTTTCTGGACTTCTCTTTTTTTTTTTTTTTACTTTTCCTTCCAACTTTGTTCAAAGTTTGTAAAGTCATATTTTTTCTCTCATGCAGTGAGTAGTGTAATACCTTGGTTACCCATGCGCTTGGAAGGCTTCATAACAGTTCTAGCTCTGGAGCTTCTGTCATGCACAGATTAAACAAATGGGAATGATGGAGCTTATCCTCTTCAGCTGTAAATCTTTAAATCTGACTTTAGAGAGCATGTGCCACTCATGGTATAATGTAGAATTGGGACAGTTCATGATGCCCAGAAAAGAATGACTAGGTTATTCCCATGGGCACAGGTTTTGTTTTGTCCCTATGGTCCTGTTACTTAAATGTGTGTGCAGACAACAAAACCCCATTTTCTTCTGCACACAGCCCATGTGCCATTAAGTCTTTGCACAGTGCTAGGCTGGGATGGGACAACATTTTCATATGGAGCAGTTCAGTATGTGGTGTAAAGATTTCTTAAATTTTTCAAGGGACAATTTTGGTTTTGGGAAGTGCTGGCTGTTAAAAAGGCACATCACAGAAGTGCTAAGGTACTTGGCTATGTAGGTTTACTGTAGTCTGAATAAAGCAAGGAATCAGTTCAAATAGTGGTAAAGTATTATGCACTTTTAATTTTAAATGGAGATTGTAAAATGAAGGTGTAACCAGTTTCAGGAGACAGATAAACATCTGATCTGTTTCCTATTATTAAAGCAATTGTAAGAAATATGACAAGTATTCATTGATTTAGTTCAACATAATTAGTCAATGTTGGTTTAAAACTTCTGTTCCTGTGACTTCTGGAGCTGCATGCTGCAATCTGTATCACTGCATTAATATGGTATCCTAGCAAACATGTTTCCTATTTTGCTCCCATGGGTGAGATTTAGAGGTATGATGGAGCACTGTTTTGACTTCTCACAGGATGAGCTGGATGAACTTCGGGCTGAAATGGAAGAAATGCGTGACAGCTATTTAGAGGAAGATGTTTACCAGCTGCAGGAGCTCCGGCGAGAGCTGGACCGGGCAAACAAGAATTGCCGCATTCTACAATATCGTCTCAGGAAAGCAGAACAGAAAAGCTTGAAAGTTGCACAAACAGGCCATGTGGATGGAGAGCTCATTAGGAGCCTGGAACAAGATTTAAAGGTGGGTTGAGTGATTCATATTCACAGCAAAAGAAAGCAGTCTGTGATGTGGCTCTCTGCAGTGGAAGTGAGGGTGACACATGAAACAAGCAGTAGTTCTCCAAATGTCAGGACCAATTTCCCTCTGCTGTGGTGGGGAACAAATATTCAGCTTATCATCATAAAAAGATGTGTCACTGGGTAAAAAAACATGTGTTTAGATTCAAAATGAAAGAAATACAGTTGAGATACAAGATTTAGAAGATCCTGATTTACTGAAAACCTTAGCTTTGCAATACTGTATAAACAAAACCTGATAGCTTTTCCCAATTCATGATATTTCCTTCCTTTTCTCTTCTTGCTTATGCTAAATAACTGAAAAAAAATCTCACCAAAATTACATTTCTTGGTGTCTTATGAGTTACTTGTGACAGGAATGGACTTAAAATCTTTTAGCAAGGCAGATAGAAAATTAAAATGCTCTTTCCATAAACACACAAATCTCAGTAAAAATTATATTCATACTAGAACAGTTTTTATATTTTTCAGGTACATTTCCATTAAGACCAAGTTAAACTTTGTATAGGTGTCAGGTTTATCTAGCTTTATTCATCTTTCTTAATACTGCTATTTTGTAGTTGTTTTTAAAATATCTTCTGTAGAGAGGGACTGCTTGCTACTGGAATTATTAAGCCTTTTATACTTAAAAATGCAAAGCTTAAAACCTTCTGAAACCAGAATGGTTTGTTGTCAGCAGTAGAAATGAGAGCAACACATCAAGTCATCAAACCTATTAAAATATCAGACCTATTTTGTTATGATAAAAAACAAATTACAACGATAGAAATGATACACTAAGTAAAAATCTTGTACATAGATGCAAGTGAAAGAGATATTGAACAGCTTTAGTTAGTTTGCTTTTGTTTTGCTGACTCGTTTAATTCCATAATTCATCATTTTGCATGATGTATCACCTTTTCAAATGTTTTTTGGAGTAAATATCTATTCTTGTTAGTCTAGACCAAAAAACCTAAGCTAGCATATATTTCTGTGCTTTCATATCACTCTTGCCTAGTTGCGATTGCTGGTAGAGCAGCAAATTTGGGTGGATGAGACTGCTGCATGGACATTGCTTTGATCGATGACCCATCAGCTTTACAGCACAATTCCCATATTTTGCTTTATCTGTGTGATATGCTGCGACTTTGATGGGTGGGTTTGGTATCTGTGTGTTTCCTCCCGCTGTTCATGACATTGCCTTAGCATAATGTGGAGAGGGAGCTGGAGAAGGGTAATCAAATATATTTTCATTCTGGATTCCTTTCTTAGAAATGAATATTCATTTTGGTACTTGGAAGGCCTGAAGGCTTTCATCAACATCGCCCTAATTGAATTTAAAATCTCTTGGCTGTCTAGGACTGTAATATGCTTTTACTGTGGTAGATATACTGTAGCTGTTGGTCCCCATGGATGATCTTCACACATTTGTGCTCTTTGGACCAGGTAGCCAAAGATGTTTCTGTCAGACTGCACCATGAGCTGGAGAGTGTGGAGGAGAAACGTGTTAAAGCAGAAGATGAAAATGAAGTCCTTCGGCAGCAAATCATTGAGGTGGAAGTATCCAAGCAGACGCTGCAAAATGAGCTGGAGAAGTTAAAAGAGGTAAGCAATTGTCAGAAAAGTCATGCAGAACAGTGTTGCTGGATTAGATGGGAAATTTGACACAAAGGTGTCTTAGACTAATTCTTACATGAAATGCTTGCCAATGTTGCTTGTACAATTATCCCAAAGGGCTCCTTTGTTATATATCCCAAATGCATTGGTAATTTAGAAGCAATAGAGTTGTAGATGAGTGAGGCTCTAGCTTTTGTCTGTGCCTTCTCACAGGGCTTCTATGCCATTTTAAACTGCCTCCTTAAAGCCTCTCTTCCTACTAGAGCAAAACTCTTTGATTTGACTCCAGCTAGCTCTGGCTCTCCTTTACACAGACTGGGACTTCCACCTACTTGAAAGGCAAATGAGGTGTGCATGACTTGTCTCTGAGAGGATGGTTCAGATAGGCAAGCCGCCGTTTTGGCTGGTACTCCTCAGTGGTGACGGTGGGAGCCACCAGCATGAGATAGACAGCAGGAATGTGGTCTGTAATGTATAAATAACATTGCACTTCAGGCACTGAAATGCTGTCTCTTGAGGAAAGGGATAATTTCAACTGGAGCTGACACATAATCATACTGGGTGTAGTGATGATCCTTGGAAGCAACTGAGCTGAGGAGAAAGGGACAGTAAAGGAAAGCCAAATACTAAGCATGCTCTTTGCTGGAGCCTACATCCCAATCTGTAGCAGTATTTCTGTTCTCTTAACAGTACAGCAGATTGGCATCTCACAGCCTCTGCTCTGTTTTAAACCGGATTGAGATAGAGCATTTAAACGTAATGAGGTAAGGCATTTATCCTCTGAGCCCTGGTCAGATTTAGAGAGCTGGTGCAATTATGTGTTATTTTAATCTTTCAAACATTGCTTGCGACTCAACTGGCACAAAGCCTGGCTCAGTTTTATAAGGACAATCCCTATTTGATTTCTCTTGAATTTGAGTTACAAGTAGTCTACTGCAAGAATTTTGGAGCATTTTGTACCAAACAGAATGATCATCAGCCAGTGTAAATATCAGTGTTGCTTATTAACCTGACACAAAATATAAAGTCTACATGATACTTTAGCTATTTTTCTTTCTCAATGTTATTTGTGAATGCTGTGCTTAATGGATGTGATACCGCGTTAGAGGGTCTGCAGTCTGTATTCCATACAAAAATACCATCTCATTCACAGTACTGAACATATTTCTTTTTGTTGTTGATTAACAAGCAGGTCCATTAGGTACTGCTTTGGTCATCTTTGAGATTAAACAGTTGGAGAAACTGAATTGTGGGTGAGCTGGATGGGGGAAAGAAGGGAAATGGTCCAGCAGTGCTGAAGTCTCAAGCTAGCTCTTAGCCAGGCTGAATTTACCTTGCCGCTTAAGTTGCTACAGTCTAGCTGTGCTGGGAAGCTCCACTAACTCTGCTGTCTCTTTGCAGCATTGCAAGGTGAAGTGAATGAGCCCTTACTTCAGAAGCAGGCTTTGCCCCTTAAGAGGCAACAGCTGAAGTGGGGCTAAGGAACGGGAGACAGCAGGTAGAATGATTGGATGTATTCCTGCTGATCCGGAGATACAGCAGGACTTAAGATGAATCATAAAATGTAGTAGTAGTAGTAGAGATAGTCTGGTTTCTCATGCCAAGAGTTGTGGCTTCTCTGGCAGTCAGAATTTCACAAGGTCACTGTAGGTGAGAGGATGGAGGTTTCAGTTCTCAGCAGGTCGCAGTACAACAGATGAGCCAAAAGCTGGAGAAACAATGAGATGTGTGTGTCAGATAAGTATGTGTTTACAACATTGTCGATGTTGGTGAAAAAAAAAGGGAAATTAGTCTTGACTCAAGATGTGTTCAAATAACTACCAGAAGCAGTGCCTCCTTAGGAACGTTTAATGTGTACAAAGCTCTAAAGGAATGTATTGTAGACATACCAGTGGGAAAGCTAGTGCTTTATTTATCAGGAGAAAAGTGACCCGAAGTCCATGTAGCTTCTTCCCAATCCACCCTGACTATGCATCTTGTCTATCTAAAGGCTCACAGAAGGAGTGTTTTTCCTAACCTGTCCTGGAGCATTGCCTGAGACCCAGTTAGACAGTATTCGCTCTCTGATGTAGCTCACTGCGAACATATGTAATATCCTTGGCTATCCTCAGCCCTTTTCCCTTATCATCCTCTGATCAACAGAAAGGTTTTCTCACATCTATGTTCATGTTTATTGCTTAATTCAGTGCTAGCTTCTGCTTTCTGCTGCTGTACAGTTCCCTTGGGTCCAGTTTCTTCCTGCAGGAGATGGCATATATGGTAATTACCTTCAACATGTTTTGCACGCTGAAATATCTTTAGGAATTATACACATCTCTGAAAACCACTCTTTCTTTAAAGCCACCTTTGATTTTTATCATAATCTCTTGAAGAAGTTCTAAGATTTATCATGTTTAGTGCTGTTGCGAATTTTTTTATCCCAGTACATGTTTTGATCTCCTGTGATACTTTCAACAGGACTTCTTTGGTGTTAAATGCTTACAGGCTCATTCTATCTAAATAAAATTCTTACTTCCTTAAGAAAGAAGCCTTGCAGGTTTAAGTGGGAAATTACTTTTTGTCTCCTACTGACCATGTAATTTCAAGTTGTTGTATTACATAGGTATGGAGTAGACTTTTCTCTTTTGTCACTAAATAATGTTTCTCAGTGTCTCCTACCATTGCAAATAGTCCTTCACAGTCCTCTGCTCTGCTCTCCTCTCTTCATGAATTGTTCCTAATGCACTTCCCTCCCTAGTTCCATATACTTTTGGATTCCCATTTCATGGCATACTTTCAGAAACTTTTGCATAATATATCAAAAACACATCTAGACTCTGTTCTTGTATCTGCAAAATACACCTTATCATCAAAATATTCTGATTTTCACTGAATGTTTCAATAAGGAGCTGTCACATAATAGTGAGTCACAGGTTTTTTAGGATAATGCCATCTCTTCCTCCCCCCTTTTTATTTATTTAATTATTTTTTTTTGTTAATGATTGCCCTATCCTTTCAGCCTTTTGCTGCATTTCCTGTGTTTTGAGCTAAGATATAAGTTGCTAAGGATGTTTAACAAATGCTTGTGGATTTTATCCAATTCTGATATCTTCCAGTTAGACATAATTCTTCTCTGAATGTCTTCATCAGTATCCTGGCATTCACTTTGCTTACTCATGCCACTTCATTTCCTTTTCTTTTCAGTCCTGTTAGACAAAAGATAATATGGTGCTTTCCTTTCCCATAATACTTCCTATGGGTTTTTTTTCAGATATTATTTGTTTATCACTGTGTAGGTTCATCATCTGCTACTCTTGCCTGAAATACTTCTGCTGATTCTCTTGAAACTACTTCTTTCACTGGGTAATAATGTTTTCTCACAGAATATTTTTTAACTTTACTGGCTGTCCTGAGCTTTTCTATTTCAGTCTTCTCTAACTGCTGCATCACTGTGGTTCATTGAATTCTTTCCTTGATTACATTCACCTACTTTTTCAGTTTCACTTTTTTGAATCTTCTCTTCTTTGGCTGTTTTTGTTTTGTTTTGTTGTTTTTGGTTTGTTTTGGTTTGTTTTTTTTTTGAGGGGGGTTGTTGTGGTTTTGGGTGTCTTTTTTTTTTTTTTTCCTGTGTTCTTTTCAGCTAGGTTTTGGGCTGCCCTCTAATAGCTTTTTTTGTGACATTCTCCATCAGAGCTTCAGAGTTTTCCTACTGCTGTGAACACTTCTTTGTAGCATATCATAGGATGTCTCTAAGAAATGTCCCTTCTAGGAATTTACTAGGATTTTCTCTGACTTACCAAAGCTGCTTCCTCCTTACAACTTTAGAAGCAAAGGCAGTGTGCCCTCACAGATTCAATAAATACACACATCCCTGCCAAGGCTTGCTTGTTTTTTTTTCTGTTGTTGTCCAGGTTATTAACATTTCCATTTGAGTCAATAGGCTGCCAGGGGAGAAAAAAAATTACACCATCACTAACAAATTACCTCAGCAACATCCCTGCAGCTGTCGTTTCTCCTTTGCAATATCCTAATGCACCTCATGAGAAATATTGGTATGTATTAAGAATTTCTCTTTGTTAATCAACCAACAAGCATTCACAACGCTTTTTTTCTAAAGTTTCCTTTCCTTTGCAGCAACACAAAATCCTTTTCAATTCTCTTCTGAGCATTGCAAACCAGAACTTTTTTCTCAAAGGCTTGACAATAGCAAGTGTATTTTCTTTGAGTACTCAACATCTCCACTCAATATCTAAGTCCTCCAAAATATCACCTCCTTGGAGCCACTAGGGCATCTTTAGGAAACATCTTCCTTATATTTTCTCAAGAAAGATATTTCAAAAAGAGATGATCCATCCTTAGTGTAAATGTAAACAACTATGAAATCATGCTTGGCATGTGTTGATTGCCCTTATGTACAGTGGTCATTAAATTCCCCTGCAAGCAGTACCTCTCAGAATAATAATTTCTCTAAAACCTCTGTACCTGGGAAAGAACAAACCATGTTTGCTACTTATTTTCAAAATGCATTGAGATGGCATAGGACCTGCTCCTGTTCCCCATGGGGAGAACAAGTCGGGTGCTTATTTGCAGCTGCTTATTGTGTATTCTCTCATATCCTTTGTCTGAGTTTGGCGTTGTGAGCCAGGGTAGAGGAAAGAGGCAGAGCCATGGGAGCACTGACACTGCTGGGAAAGGGTAGCCCCGCCAGACAGGACAAAGAGCAGGGAGGAATAAGGTCAGGAGTAGCAGCTGATGAAAGATTTGACATGAGTACTGTGAAATGGTTTAGCAAGAAATGAATGAAAATTGTATAACTGGGAGGAAAGGGGCATTTATTCTTTGTGTGTTGGCCATACCAAACAGGTGACAGTCTCTCTGATCTCCACTGAAAGCAGAAGTACTGGAGGGGGAGCAGCTGGAGGTGTTGCTTTCTGTCGTGCAAGGATCTCTGGTGTAGCAGCCACCTCCCATGTGACACTGAGGTTTCCTTGATCAGCTCCTAACTTCAGCTGAAATAATTTGTGCTTTGAGCCCTCTGGGTTGTTTGGACCATTAGAGACACAAGTGCTGTTTTCTGGGCATATTTGTTCAGGAAATCTCTTCTGGTTGATGGGGAATGATGGCTGCAGCTCGCATTCACCGGTGATTTTACAAATAAGGGTAGAGGCAAAATAAGAAGGCAAGAAGTGCTATTTCAGTTCATTTCTGCATGAGAGAAGTACAAGTCCGCTGGCCATTAGTAGTGTCTACAACACATCTCTCCAGGACACAGAGTGAGATGAAAACCAGTACATACTATAAATGGGCTTTCCTAGGTTACCCGTGGGCTCTTCAGAGCAGTGCCTTCCCTAAAGGCTCTTTTCATCCAAGGCTTACTTGCTAGTGGGGATTCCATAATGTCCAAGCTTAGTCTCTCCTCCTCCCCTACAGCACCTTATTTTTGAGGCACTGTTAAAGAGCTGCTGCTTTTAACAGTGAATTAAATTTTTCT
This sequence comes from Formicarius rufipectus, assembly GCA_013399695.1. Lineage (NCBI taxonomy): Eukaryota > Metazoa > Chordata > Aves > Passeriformes > Formicariidae > Formicarius > Formicarius rufipectus. The sequence continues at coordinate 136,186 of VXAU01003306.1, read as the reverse complement.
GTTAAAATATCTGTTTGTTTTAACAGAGTGAAAAGGTGCATTCAGAAGCTTATAAAAGGATGGAATTATAAAAGATAAAATGAAATATCTTTCAGGCATATTATTTAGAGACAGATTTTGCTCCACAGTGCATGTGCACTACTCTGTTTAATATCACTAAAGGTGGAGAGCATTTTACTGATGGAAGAATTCAGCTCTGTGAGCATAATATAGCAAAAAGAAATCTGGAGGCTACTCCTTAGAGCTGAGTTTTCATTGCCATGAACCTTGTAAGTAGGGCATAATACATGCCACACGTGTAAAGTGTGATTATTTCAATCTGAAATCACATTTCCCTCTTTTTCTCTTATATAATACATAGAGTGTGAGGTGGTGCACAAATGATGAAGAAATTATTTTTGGTGAACACACACTTGTTTGTATAAAACATTACATATGTTTTCATTAGCTAGGATTTCATACATACTTATTGGTGTAGCACATAATGTTTTTCAGTCATTTATCAGATGAAATTTACTCGCTGAAGTAGGGCTATATTGTGAAAAAATCTTTGGTTTTTGTAATGTGTGAAGTTTTTTTAGCTATCAATGAGTTTACATGCTGGCAAGTTTGTGAGAAACAGGACAAGAGTCAAGTAACATTAAAAGGACTAAGCAAGAACACCATGTTTACTCAATAATGCTCCTTTGAATTTAGTGTTTGTGACAGTTATAAGTAATGAAGTCTTGTGCAATAATCATAACTTACCCCATTAACTGCATGAAAGTTTTACCACAGCACCATTTTGTATGCAGTATCTTTTTTTTTCACTAAGATAAATAATGAATTGGTACCTAAACCACAGTGAATGATTTATATTTGTTATGGCATTTCAGGAAATAGCCTGATTTTTATTGGTATGAAGAAACAGGGTAGAGGGAGCATATGGGAATGGATCTGGCTGGACTCAAAAAATATTGTAGTTAGGAAGGAAATTTCTTAACATGAATATTTTTTCAAAGTAATTATATTACACATTGCCATGTACACTATCCACTTTTTTCTTTTTTTTTTTTTTAGAAATTTAAAAATATCTGTAAACAAAAGAACATCTGAAATTTTCAAAATGTTTTGTGCCAGTCTCTTATGCTTATAAATGCCCCTCCCCAGATAGTGTCTGCCTCTGAGTTCCTGATTTACCAAAGAAATTGCCACCAAGCTCTGTCTAGTCTTTTATTTTCTAGGTATTTGTCCACACTTGCCAATGATCATCTGACACTACTTTCAAATCCTATTGTAACTTTTGAAGTGAGTGATTTTGAGGTAAATAGTGATTCTGCTTATCACATCCACAATTTTGTCACATGCAAAACCCCCTGCTCCTCTCTTACTCAGTCTGAGCAGAGCCTCTCATGCCAGACATGGTCTTCCTCTAACTTTCATTACTTCACCCCCTTCACTACTTCCAAATACTTTGAAAGACCACAACTGGCCATAGCATATGGAGAAATTATGTTTTAAGTGATGGCAGTTACAGCAGGAAAAATGACGTACCACAGCTGCATTATTATCTGAGTACTGGTTAGTTATAAGGATATCTTCTTTTTGTGGTAACTGAAATTCCTCTATGCTCTATTGATCATGCATTTTTCTTACTACATAGCTGAAGTCTTTTGGTATCTAAAAGACTGCTACTTTTTCAGTAGCAGAGACTGGCATGGAGATAACCTCCACAAAGCTCAAATTGTGTATCCGGCTCCCCATCCTCCAACCAGTTACCAAAAATAATCTTGCCGTCTGTCACATGGGCTTCAGCAGTGACAGTGCAAACAAACTGTAGCCTGTGTGACATTTTCGTTTGAAAAATACAAACTTACTTTTCATTCCTTCCCTTAATCTATCCATAATATGATTAAAGATTTTCTTCAGCAAACCCTTGCAAAATATTGTTAGCAAATCCTTCAAGTGTTGTTCCGGGGGGAAAAAAATTAACAACTGCTCTCCATATGTTTCAGTTTGGGTATGAGTCCCATATGAAGACAGGACCCTTTACTTTTCTTGCCAAGGTGTGGGCAAGACTTTGTTGCAGGACAAGCAAACTTTTGCGACATGTTGCTGTTCTGTTAACACAAGCTGTGATTTAATGCTGGAATGTCCATGGCTGAATGTACACTGAGGCTGATTAGGAATATCCAGTGTCGTTACACCATCTAGCAACTGTTCACACGGGAAGTACGATGCCATGTTTGGGGCAGAGATGGGTACCAGGGCATTGCAGTTTCAGAGATACCTCATCCCTGCCCTCTCTGCTTTCCTCCCAGGGCTCGGAGCAGCCAGCACAGATCATAAGTGAATGTAGCCTTGAGCATATGAGGGAGCTCCAGCTGAAGGTGAAAGGGTATATAAACTTGTAAAACACTCCCTTTGTTTGGTGCTCGTTGCAAGCTGTCATCATCTGCAAACCCAGTGCCACCACTCCTGGGAAGCACAGCTTCCTGGCCACCCTTTGGCTGGCTCACAGTGAGCAGGCGCCAACTGTTTTCATCTCACATCGCCAGTAATTTCATCCCAGCATCTGCAACTCTGGGTAGCAGGATGGAAAAGAGGAAGAGACAGTCTGTCAGGGTGAGAAGAGGAGCTTTCTGAGATGCATAGCTTCTTAACAAATTTTCCAGATAGCCTGTGGTTTTTGTTGCGATGATGCTGTGTGTAGGAATATCTGCTGCATCGGAGCATTGGCAGCCATGGGGCTGGCACTGTCCGGAAATACTTAGGAAGGTGAAAAAAATTCAGAGCAATTGATTTTTGTCCTTCTTTGAAAGGGTTAATTGATTATATCTCTTCTGAAATTAATTATTTACACTTACTTCTCTAGCTCTATTTTTAAAAGGAGAACGTAACTTATTGCTCAGAAAACTTATGAATTATTAACATCACACTACTCAAGCTGTCAGAGAATGAGTGAGAGGGAAAGATCTGACCATCATGCAGGTTTTGCATTGCCACATGCTGCAGCACTGGACTTTCCCCCTTCCGTATGCCTGGCAGTGTGCAGGTAAGCCTGGCTCCACTGTTCAAAGCCTTGCTGGCTCAAAAGCAGCCCAGCTGGGCAGTGGGCCACGCATTGCCTGGATCTGTCAAGAAGTGTTCTCTGTTCCCCTGGAAGGGAAAAATGGAGTCAGTTGATGCAAGTAGGTCAGGAGAAGCATTTAAGTGGCGAAGAGGTGGAATTAAGGAGTTGTGAGTCTTCAAGCAACCTCTAATAAGCACATTTTGCTACTCCCAGTAAATAACCTGTTTCCTTGTGGCACAAATGAGGATACTTTCACCCATCCTGCTCTTTTTACAAACCCAATCCATGCCAAAACAGTGGCATGTGCAGTACTTCATCCCCTTTTTCACCTCCATAGGAGTGATCCCCACACCCCCATTGGCTTTGTCAGCAGTTATATCAGCTGTGAGCTTGTGCAAGGTTGGCATGTTTTTCAACCCCATTCCTACACTCAACCTGCTAAAAAATGCTTGGGAAGGAGATAGTATCTGTTCTGTGGGAGGAGACATGGCACACCGTTTCCTTGATTTTGGTTTAGGTTTGATGTGCCTTGATGTGAGAAAGCCTGAAATTCCTTTTAGTACCCATAATGGTGGTTCATTCATTCTATAAAAATGACACAGTCTGCCCTTAATGGGTACATTACTTCTGCTTTCTGTGTTTTCTTTTCTTTTTATTGTATATTTTGTTGGATGGAAGCTCAAGTGCAAATTAATATAAACATTGCAAGATATTCTTACCTGCATATGAAAATTTTAAGTCTTTCTCCAGTTATAGTAACCAGAGCTGGGGAGGGTAAATTGTGCTGATATTTAGGGACACCAGCATAATGTCTATGTGGGCAGAAGAAGCACAACGATCCATCTGAGACTGCCAGATGTACGTATTGATCTATTTAAGGCCTCTTTCTCAGGGATCACTCCAAAATAGTTACAGTGCAATCTCTTCAGTGTGCTCTTGCTTCAGTCAGCTGTGCAGAAAGTGGGTCTTGTGCAGAGATTGGTGAAGGCAGCTCTCCTCATCATTGCTGTATGCAGGGTTCAGGATAAATTCCCATCCCTAAGTTCAGCAGTGTCAAAGCCAGCAAACTTTGAAAGGATGAAGGAGGGAATAAAGTCATTAAATGATAGGATAAAACAGTTCTAAGGCAGATGCAAATCTGAAAACCTTTAAGTTACTTTTGTTGTTAATGTTCTTCATCATGTATAATTGAGGATTTTTTTTTTTGTTCATTTCTCCTGAAGTCTAGTTCAGTCTCTCTAGAGTGTGGTCTTTCTGGTCCTTCCCAGAATCATAGAATAGTTTGAGTTTTGAGGGACTTTTAAGTCCTAGGGACTTTTTAAAACTGCTAGTCCAATCCACCTGCAATGAACAGGAGCATTTTCAAAGATCAGGTTGTTCAGAGCCCCAGTCGGACCTTGAATATTTCCAGAGATAGGGCATCTACCACCTCTCTGGGCAACCTGTTCCAGTGTTTCACCACCCTCATCATAAAAAATTTCTTCCTTAAGTCCAATCTAAATCTACCCTCTATTAGTTTAAAACCTTTACATCTTTTCTTGTTGCAATAGGCCTTACTAAAAAGGCTGTGCCCATTGTTCTTACATTTTGAAAGGTTGCCATAAAGTGTCCCCTGAGCCTTTTCTTCTTCAGGGTGAACAACCCCAACTCTCTCAGCCTGTCTTCATAGGAGAGGGGTTCTAGCCCTCTGATCATCTTCAGGGCCCTACTCTGGACTCTCTCCAGCCAGTCCATGTTTTTCCCACGCTGAGGACCCCAGAACTGGATGCAGCACTCCAGGTGGGGTCTCACCAGACTGGAGGAAAGAGGCAGAATCAATCACCTCCCTCAGCCTGCAGGTCACATTTCTTTCCACGTGTCTCAGGATATGGTTGGCTTTCTGGGCCACAAGTGCACATTACTGGCTCATGTCCATCCTCTCATTCACCAGCACACTCAAGTCCTTTTCGGCAGAGCTGCTCTCAATCCCCTCATCCCCCAGCCACTGTTGATACAGGGGATTGCCCCAACCCACGTGCAGCACCTTGCACTTAGTCATGTTGAACCTTGTGAAGTTCACATGAGTCTACTTCTTAAGCTTGTCCAGGTCCCTCTGGATGGCATCCTATCCTACAGACATGTCAACTGCACTGTTCAGCTCCCTCTTGTCTGCAGACTTGCTGAGGGTGCACTTGATCCCTTCACCTGTGTCATTGATAAAGTCATTAAACATACTGGTCCCAATACAGACCACTGAGCTACATCACTTGTCAGTGACGTCCATTTGGACATGGAGACATTGACCACTACCCTCTGGATGTTACCATCTAACCAATTTCTCATCCACCAAACAGTCCACCCATCAGATAAATATCTCTCCAATTTAGAGGGAAGAATGTTGTGCAGGACCAATGAAGGCCACTAGGTTGGACAGGCAGGACTTGCTCTTAGTGAAACCATGCAGGTTGTCTTGAATCACCTCACTGTCTTCCATGTGCCTTAGCATAGCTTCTAAGAGAATCTGTTTCATGATCTTCACAGGCACAGAGATGAGGCTGCCAGGTTAGTAGTTCCCAGGGTCCTCTTCTACAGGGTCCTTTCTATAGGAATCCTTCTGCTTTTCCATAACCATGCTTGTGTATATTTTATGAAGACTTTATTAATTTGTTGACTATTCTCAAACCAGAAAATGTAGTGCTTATTACCTCAGATACCATGAACTCTGAGCAATTATAGGGGAAGGTTCCCATAATAGTTTGGGGACAAACTGAAATGTAGGTCCTTCATTACTTATAAGGATGTGAAATGGTGGAAATCACTTGTGGGAAGGAGCTTACTGTTGTACCTTGACCATTACCTATCAAAGTTGTAGAACGATGACTCCTCTATGTTCTCCCCGGTCGTGGTCAGCCATCAGGGTATGTGACTATTGTTTCTGGATTACCTTCAAAAGGGAAAACAAGAAGAAATTAAGGTTAGTTTCCTTAAAACAAGCAAATAAATACAAAAACAAGGAAACAAACAGAGTTAAAAAATGAGGTAGAAGGTATTTCGATTAGCTTTCCTTTCTTCCTATCTACAGGTCTCTCTTTGGTGGGATTGTTGCATCTTCTGTTCCTTTCTTTCCTTCTTCACCTTAGGCTTTTCCTCTGCCTATTGCAGATATGGGTGCTGAGTTGAAAACACAATTCTCTAATGTATGCAAAGAAGAGCTTGAGGTTAGGGGCAGCTGGGTTGGGCAGGATTTCAGACACACCCTGAGACAGGGAGCTGAGGTAGACCATTTGGGAAGTTATTTTTTAGCTGCTGCCAGAAGTTTTTGCTCCCTTAGGTAAGGGCTTCAGGCAAGCACAACAATCTTTAAACAGGAAGTCTTGTCTTCTATTTATGGTTCCACCTCCTCTCAATTTCCCTGTGGAAACACTGTGAAAACATTTCCTTGGTGGGATAATTTGTCATTTTCATTCTGGTCCTGACTGTAATAAGTGCAAAAAAACAAAATAGAAAACAACATGTCAGTGAATGTTAAAGTCAGGGTGGTTTTGATCATACAGTGTTGATTTCACTTTTGGGTAAAGTTTTGTGTCTGCTAAGTTTTGTTTGAGTGGATTGTCCATCAGTTCACACAGCCATAGAAGAGACTGTAATTCAAGTAACAAAAATTCAGAGATATCTCTTCTTTCTCTTGTTTGTTCTGTTGCAAGAATAAGCATACATAACAAATTATCTACTCTTTGGGAGGAAAATGCAGAAAACAGATAGAGTTCCTGTGGTTCCGCACAGGAAGATGAGCCATTGCCATCCTGCCCCAGCATTTCATTGAACATGCTTTTGTGCTATTGGGCTTTTGGAAGAAACAGGTACAGTGCATGAACTGATGTCCTTCCGAATTGGAATGAATAAACACTGTGGAGAACTACAACATTGTTATTTCTTTGCTACAAGATGATCAGGCAAAAATTTGGCAGTAATTTCCTTAGTCAAAGGGAAGGAAGAGCGAGCCTGTGGAGTATGAGCAGTGTTTGCGTGGACATTTCAGCAACACTTCAGATATTCACAGATACTTAGAAATAAGAGCAAGAAAGATTGTGAATACAACACCCCACATGTATCACACAATATGCTCCTTAAGTAGAATACCTCTTTAAAGAGTCTGGTATTTGCAGAAGAATCTTTATAACATTACTACATGATTTTTCATAGTGAATGCAAACCAAGAGAAAGGGAAAAAGCCTTTCTACACACTATCTCAGCTTCCTAAATCAACCAGCATTTAACTATCAGTGTATAAAGACTGACAGCACTTACTAGGATTCATTGAGACCTGTTACTAATAAAGGCATTTTCACAACTGAACCTGACAGTCTGTTAACTGGTTTTAAATGTGGGTGTTGATTGGATGCTGGCACCTTTACTCCAGGTCATCAGCTGACATAATTGAAGGCAACAGGAGCACTAATTAGGATGCAAAGGTTGTCATTCTTGTCGTATTACAATCTGGTCTTTAAAATTGAAGCCATCTTTTTGTTCCTTTTCTGATCTGCAACTGATTTGGTTTGTCACTTGGTTGCTCTAGCTCTTGCTCTGAAGTCCTGGAGTTGAGTTTTACTTGGCAGCTAAGAGAGGAGAAGGGGGGGAATATGAGATTTCCTCTTGGGCAGTCATGAGAGGAAATAGTTCAGATAAGTTGCCCACCAGCACCGGCTCGTTTTACTCCTGTCTCAGAGGGAGAACTGCTGGGTGAAGAGGATGTGGTGGTAACCACTTGGAGCCTTGTGATGAGGAATGAGGAATAGAAAGCCTTGGGATACTGCTGATTTAGCTTTAATTTTCTATTCAGGGGCTTCTTGTGTTGCAACTACTCATAGCTCATTATCCTTAATCAGGACATTTCAAACAAAGCCATTAACAGAAATATTTCTAGTCTCCCTCTGAATTTCTTCATAAAGGTTTAAAACCATAAACCAGATTGGCAGGTTGACATTTCCAAGAATTGTTTTTGCAATGTAAAACTGCTAGCATAAAAAAGACTAGACATCATTAAAGATTTATTGAGTTTCTATTTTCTCCATTAAAGTACCGACTATTATTTTCAAGTGAAAGATTTACCATAATGAAATCATTGGTGACAGTGCATTTAGGGGGCAGGGGGATGGTTTGACAGCACTCCCAGCTATTAGAGCCAGGCACTCTGCCTGTATAACATGCATAACAATGACAACTTACCTTTTCCTCTTTGATAATTTGATAGGAGATGGAGAATTTGATAAGAAGTGAGCAAATGTCAAAATGATCATAACTACCTACAGATTTTTTTTGTTTTTTGTTTTTTGTTTGTTTGTTTTTGTTTTTTTTTTTTTTTTTGTTTTAACTCATAGGATATTAACTCTCTAATTTTTAACTTTGTTTTCTTTCTTTAATTGCAGACTTTGTTTTTTCTTTTTTTTTTTTTTTGTATGTTTGTTTGTTGTTTTGGTTTTGTTTTTAATGACTGTCTATTATAAAGGCAGCCTTGGGGAGTGAGATGAAGAAAAAATGCAAAGTAAAATATCACATTACTGCCAAAGTAGGGAAAAATATGTCCATATTAAGCTTTCTAGGAGTTTAGCATTCAGTTCATGGGAATTTTGAAATATAGGAGAAACTGATGACAATACTTACATATTAACAAGAGAATGGAGGTAGAGGAATTGGATCCCTGGTGGACTCAAAGGTCTGTTTACTGTCTGTCTACAGTTTTTAAAGAGAAGCTGGCTATGTGGTGAGAGCGAGTCAAGCCTTCACAGGTAACAGTGACAATCTCCAGAGGCAGACTTCTGAACTAAGAGATTTTTTTTTCTGTCTTATATTGTTGATTGTTCTTATGACCTAACGAATCCTTTAGACTAATGCATATGCATTAAAGCACTCACTGTTTTGGTTCGATGTTCAACAGCAAACAAGTGCCTGAAGCTTAATAAAGTATTTTGGTTGTAGCCAAATAAAATATCAAGATTGCAGTATCTTGTAACTGGATACTCATGACAGTTGGCTTTAAAAACCTCCAATAAGAGTCTTTTGGTGGAGTGCCTACTCCTGCTCATACAGTGTGGGATCCAGCAATCACACAGTCCTTTTTCCCCCTATATGGTCAACTCCAGACTGTCAGCTCAGTGGCAAGAGGTAACAAACTAAAATTTGTGCAGGTGAGATGGCACATTCTAATTTAAAGGATATTTTTGTTCTTGAAAATGATGTTTAAAACATTGTCTAGGGCTTGCTGTTTGATCAAGCAAACCTTCAAGGCTGTTTAGTGTACTTTTTGATTACCAGTCCTGAAATCTCAGCATGGAGTAAGGTTTGTTCATAAACAACAGTAAGAAAAGGTTCTGCTGAACAGACTGTATTCCTTGGCATGGATTGACTGCTCTCTGCTGTGATCAGCAGAGGTAGCATCTTACAATTACACATCTGAGGACCAAGCCACCAGCTTCTGCCTTCAGTAGAGAATAATTTATTCATCTGCTAGGAAGAGAAGATGTCTTCTTTCTTTTCTTTCCTGGGCATCAGGGGGAACTAGATGTACAAATATTCTTCTTGCAGTCCCCTGATCTGCCATGTGGCTGGCACCTGGGGCAGATGCACGGAACTTCCTTACTTACAGATATATCAGCTGCGTATTGCTCTCTCTTCTGCTCTTCTGTGGAACATTTGCTAGATGACGGGCACTGGAGCCAAAAGTTTAAAGCAAAAATTCACCTGTGACAGTGAAACTACATCTTAATTCTCAGAAGATTTAATAGTTTTCTGGTATTGTGTGCATCCTCTGTATTTTGTGACACAATTGTCAGCAGAATTTTCATGAAAGGGAACCAGGAGGGGGAAGGAGATTATAATGCCCAGGTTTTTAGAAATTGATGGTACAAAGGGTGGGATTGTGGAAAACAGAATAGCTCTTTCAGATACAAAACACAATAAATTGCACCATCATAATGATGCTCAGCAGAAGCAAGTGAGTAGCAGAAAGGGAATGTAATTTCAATTACGCCATAAATTCACTTTTGACTGGCACAAGCAGCTGTCAGAGGGCAGACAAAATTTTCTTCCTAACTTTAATGAAATACAAGCAGTCTGGTTTTAATTTGTAATTGGCATTTCTACTTTAGTGCAGCCGAGGTTGGAAGACACTGTCCTTCTTGTTTTGGTATGAAGTTTATTTGCCTGGAAGCATTCCTGCGTTTGTGTTATTAATTCCCTGCTTTTTTACTATGTGAATTTCCTGTGATGATCTCATGATGTTTACAGCATTTCTTGCAATGGTGTAAACAGAGTTTGACGCCTTGTTTTCATATTTGGGTGTGGCAGGGAATAGCCACACCACATGCAAACTGCTGATGAGCTACATGTAGGGAACCCTGTCTGATGTCAGCTTGAGACTCATTTCAGGTGTAAGGCCGATTCGCTGCTAATGCCATCGAATTTAAGGACTGTCGCCACTGAGTTCCAGGGGGATTTAAGCAGTAGCGAGAAAAGGTAAATTAAGACAGAAGAAATTGCATGCTAAAAATAAATTTGAGGTGCCATTGGTTGCTATTACAGATGCAGGAAAGAAAACAGTCCATGAGAAAAAAAGAAAAACACGAATGTGCAGTGCTGTTGTGTATGCAAGATTTTTGAGTAATCTTAAACAAATTGTTAGCTGATATAACTACTTAAAGTATGAGTAGCTATTTTATACTCATAAAAATGAAAGAAGGTTATTTTGGAGTGTTTACTGACATTTACTATATTTGGGGCTATCAAAATGTTTTCAGTCAGAGACCTTCACTGTATTTCACAAAAGTTAATAAATTACGTCATGGAGTTCTCTGTGTGATTTACTCTAGGTTTGCTGATAGGAGAAAGCAAGGCACTGGATTGTTTAAAATATATACTATTTTTTGTTTCTTTGTTTATTCCTTATCTCTTGAGTAGGGATAGCTATTGGGCTTCATGGCCCATCTACTGTGCAATGACTTCTTATTCTTTAACTGCAACTATGGAAGTTTGTTCAGGGATATGGTTGAAAGCAGCTCTTTGTTTTATTTTCTTTCTCAGATTATAATTGTGTTATATGTGTGTGCCTAAAGAGTTTCTGTTTGAATTGGTTATCCTTTCATCGCCCTCCCTCCAAATCACAGCTTTTAGCAGCAATCATTAAACCCCATCATTTGTCCTCAGTGTTTACTGTAGAAAAATTGTTTCTGCTGCTGAGTTTGCTCCCCCAGTCTGAAACAAAGTGACTTTTATACTGGCATAGAGGGTTGCCCGAGGCAGAAGCTATTACAGAAAAACTTGTTGGGTAGACAGCATAGACAAGTCACCAGTCTGTGAATCTCACTGCTACATGATTATCACTGAAGGACAAGGATTTAGGGAGACTCAAAGGAGACTAGACATGCATCTGTATGAAATGAGCAACCAGACCTGTCATACAAGTGTAAGTATTGCCACAAGTTTTGGTAATGAAGGCAACACTGGATTCAGGGTTTAAGTACATATCAGATTTGGAGATTTACATGGGGTCCCATTAGCTTGAAGGGTTTTCCTGCAGAGGCTTCTTCTTTCAGGCACTGTCAGTGATCATCCCTGACTTGTTTTCTGAAGGGAACATGCAAGTGTCTCTCAGCCTGATACACATAACCTTGCTAAAAGCATACTCATCGAAGTTGAGAAGCTTCACAGCCATAAATCCCTAACAGAAGGGATTACATCTGAATCAGACCTGGACTGAAACTCCAGTTTCATATTCTTCCTTCATCTGAGCTCTTAGAAGTCCTCATTCAAATGTCAAATGTCCATTTCTGTAATGTGTTTTGGCATTTCGTTTTTTTTTTTCATTTTTAATACAGCTTCCAGACATGGCTGGCTTTTCTTAGTTGATGTTTATCTTCTCCTCAGAAACTTTAATTAAAAATAGTCCATCCTAAGAATGCAGTGGTTTGTGTAATTCTTCTCTGACAAAATAAAATACAGTAGTTATATCTTGCTGATTACTTATGGATTTATTCTTTTTTTTTAAATGGTAACTGCCAGATGAACATCTAGCCAGTAATTCAACTGACTTTTAATATTTTCTACCAATGGCAAATGAAGGAGATAAAATATCACAGAATTTCTAGGAAATCTGAGAGTTCAGCTTTCAGATGGTGCATGGTTTTAGCAAGTCTTTTAAGCAAGGTTTACACTACCATCATGGACATACAAGCTTAGTCCTGACTGTAGTAAAATAGAATTTAGTGCTGCTCTTTACCTTCCCAGAAAAGTCAAAATAAATAGGATTTGTGTGGGTAGGCATGTGAGAGGAACATCTCCATAGCAGATCTACAGTCACTTGTGGGCTACAGCATCATTGCAGGGATTTGGGCTGTGGATTTGTGAAAGGGAAGAGCTGCTTTTCAGTGCCAAACTCAGGCCAGCCTCCTTCCGGTACACAAAGGGAAGGTTCAGGTGCAGCAGAGCTCAATACAGCCTGCTGGCCGTTCCTTTTTGTGCTGGAATTGGAGAAGATGAATCCAGTGAAGGGTCAAGCTCCATGCAGAGATATGTGTAGTTCTTTTATTTGGTCACTGAAACATGTTAAAAAATGTCCTCCAAGTTTTCAAATCCTTTGGACAGGAGTTATATAAAATCTATGGGTCCGCTTTTACATTTATCAGACCTTTTGTAGGAAAAACAGATGCAGGAAGTATGACCGAAGTGTAGGAGTTTTGTCACACAGGTAGGAATTGGAAGGATGGAATTCAACAGACAAAGTTCTATGTGTGCAGGTTGGTGGTGCCTCTGCTGAGGAACTGACAAGAGGACAAGAACTAATCCCAGGCCACCTCAGCACTGCTCAACCTGGAAGGTTTATTTTATTTTATAGTGTTTAGGAGATGCAAGTGACCTACTTGCCCAACTCTCAGTGGCTAGACACATGTTCCTGCTCCTGCTGGGAGCCTGGAGTCACTCATCCAGACTCACTGGGATGGTGCTGGTGGGAGACTGCACACCTGGTGGGTTGTTGCTGGCAGGGTCAGGGCTGCAGCATGATAAATCCTGGGGAACAGGAAATCACTCCTGACCCTAAACTGTGTGGCAGCCCTGGGAAGCAGCTTATCCCTGAAAAGGCGTCATGTCTTTCTCCTAATGCTGCCCTCCCTGAAGGATTGCTCGGTCGGCTTAGTGTCAGGCTTCTTCTGCCTCCTCAATCTATCAAACAGGAAAATGGAGCAGCATTGTTATTTGCACCCAAAATGGCCCCAAATCCATGCAGGAATTACCTTTCTCAACTCTAGCTGGGAACTCAGAAGCTATGACAGTCTTGAAATTAGTCTTGTGGCCATTTTTGTGGCTAGGATTGATTTACAAGACCTTGCACAGGTCACAGGGTAGGAGATGGCATGAATGATCTGGAGGTCAAAGTCTACCTCAGAAGGAAGTATGTGCCTCCTATCGCGTGAGTCCAGTTCAATCAAGTCGGACAAAGGATGTTTAATCACTGATTTGCAAAGAACCTTATTCATCAGGTCAGTGGTGAGATGCAATTTCATTGTTCTTCAGGACCTTGATATGCTTCATATAGGTACTTCTGACTAATGTTCTTTCTGTTCAGCGAGAATTCAACTGGTAGATGGAAAAGGTGTTACGGGGAGTTCTTTACCAAAAAGTTGAGAAAGGCATTAAAACTGAAGGCTTGAACTTCCTTGAAGGCTATTCCTTGGAGCCAATATTTAAGGCCATGAAATACCAGGGAATTATTGACATCAACCCCACAGCTCTTTTGATCCACTGCACAGATTCCAGCTCTGTGCAGGGAAATTACATATGGCCTTCTCTAGTGAAATACTGAGATGTGTATTAGAGGTACACAGAAACTCCAGTGAGAACTGTCTGGAGCTGTTAACAAACTTAGCTTTCTGGCATGCCCATCCTGTAGACCTTTGTAAACAGACAGAGTATTCATCTGAGGATACAGAGATATGTATTTCAGCAGATCTATTATAGTCTGCAGTGGATACTAAACAAGAAATTCTTAAACAAATGGAGGTGGGAGTTCTTCAACATTTTCCATCGTAAATGTTAATGTATGTAGCAGACAGAAGGAGTATTGTATAAAAAGTTAAGGCTTTCACATTTTTCTTGTCCTGACCTATGGCAAGGAGGCTGATGTATTTGCATTATTTCCATGCTATTTTTTTCATAAGGGAGCGTTGAAAGCAAAGAATAAAAAGATTTCAACTTGAACCTATTTGTTCCTCTGAAAGTCTGATTTAAATTGAAAACCTGTATAAACTAGAAAAGGGTAAAATCAAGATCTATCAAACTAGAAATATTTTTTCCTTACAAATAAAGCTTCTAGTTAGAGGTGGGCATGTCTAAATTTTTCTGGAACACTTTTTCTATAAGGAACACCATTACAAAATGCTATGTTTTGTTATCTTGATTGTGAGGTTATTACGATAATTTTATATGGCCCCAAAATATCCCAAATACTTCACAGAAAAGGCAGAAGACAAGGTCTCTATCATAAAGATACTACAGTTTAAAAGTGAGGTTTACATTAACTGTTTTAACAGATAATGAGTAAATTTCTAAACCATTGGCTGTAGTATGTCTGCAATTTTAGCAGTGATAAACCCTCTAATGTTTTCCTGAAACATGTAATGGATTGTAAATATAATGTAGAATATTTATGCTGGGAAGACAAACTTGATAGGCACACACTGAATGAGATTGTAATAAGGTTTCACTCAAAGCTCCTGCATAGGGAACAGGTCTCCTACATTTGTGTGAGTCAGGAACAGATTGCCAGCTGTGGAAAGGCAAGCAACCTTTGCAATTTCATCACTTATGATTTTCTCCTGTAATGTGGTTGCAGTGTTGTTCTCCCTAAAAGGCCCCCTTTCTTAATTTGGAAATTATAAAGTACCTCTGTAAACTGAGAAGTTTCACGCTGACCTCCTTCAAAGTGGTAATGAGATTTAAAAAACAAAAAACAAAATCAAAAAAGAAAACAAACCATACCTTTTTTTTCTCTTTTGTTCAGTTGGTTTTTATGTTCTGGTAGAGGTTGTTCCAGACATTTTCCAGAAAGTCGTACATATAACAAATGCATTAAGATTGGCAGCTGTGGTTTAGGTAATTTGTTATGCTATTTCCCAAATTCATGGGTAACTCAGGAAGGTTCCCTGTCCCAAAAGTGTAGAAACAAGCAAATCCCAGTCAGTAACACCTACAGCACTCGTGAAAGCAGAAGGTGCATTTTGCTTTAGCCAGCTGAGTAACACAGCATGGAGTGTCATGGTGTTGCCCTTCCTTATGTGCCATAAAACACCACTCTTACTTGGACGGAAAGACCCACTATATGCTCCTTGACTGTCACTTGCCTACTGAAGTCTCTCAGCTACCTGAGGCAGAAGTTTACCAAGGTGTCCTTATATGTTGGTATGGCAACTCTGTTATTTTAAGTCTGCTTCTCTTCATTCGTGATGTTTTGTATTTTTCATGTGGATACAGTGTTTCAGAATGTGGGTCGTTTGAAGTTTTATCTGCAGTTCTGCATTTGGCCAGTAAAGGGTGCTCCTGCTGTGGTGAGGTTGAGGGGTGTATGTGCTGCTATTGGCCACTCTTAGGGCACCTTTTGATAGCAGAGATGCCTCTGAGGAGCAATCAGACATAAGTTACCATTGTGTAGTCAAGTCACTGTACACAGAAGCAGAGAAAATTCCTTTGGTTCCATCTCCATTCACACTGGTTCTCTATATTGAAAGCCTAATTTCAGGCCAGAATGGATAAAGTGCTTGCGATTCCTCATGTTTTGACTATACTGGTGAATTACACATAGAGGGAATCAATTAGTCCTTTGAAGTTGAGTATTTTCTTGACCCATTGGAACACTTCTTGATTCACAGTCCCTCTGTAAGCGGACATTCATGAACTGAAGTAATCTTTGGAGAGTATGTTGAGTTCCTGTCCAGAATGTCAGAAACTACAAATTGGGATTTCCAGTTTTGGAAACAGGCATGTGATTGCTATTCATCATATGAAATAGTGGCCTCAGTCCTTTTCATTTGAGTGAATTTTCATTCCTGGAAACTAATATGATGAGGTCTTTTGCTCAGTGTGAGTACAGAATAGGTGAACCTCACTACAGTCCATTAATATCAAAAAGAGATGCTTGAGTGAAATTAAAGACAGCTAGTAAAGACTGTAATTGATACGTAAAAACATCTATGCTGTCTTATTCAGCCTTATAAATGAAATATGCAGATATATGGTATGTAGAACATCCAACCACGGTGTACTTTATGACTTTGTGGATACATGCATAAAGATATATAAGCAATGACAAGCAGAAAAAAAAAGTAAGTGTAAGGACTGCCTAGTTGCACCATCTCTCTCCCTGAACTTATTTTTCTGCCCACTCTAAGCAGGTGGATCTGCAAAATATGGCATTTCATCTTTCAAAGGTGACAAACTGCCAACTGGGTACACTTCATACCATTTCCAATTTTGTTTTCCCCTGCATGCCATAACAAGCCCTCTGCCCCTTTAGGTGATAAACCTAACTTTTGCATGGATGTCCAGAAAATTTCTTCCCCTCACTCTCCATGATTTTCACTCTGAGGACAACAACTCCTTTGTGATGCTGTGATTTCAGTGATTAGGTTACTTGCGTTCCTCCACCCATTGTTGTTCCTTTGATCCTCTCCAGGTCTTAGAGCATATTGTGATAATGCCTTCAGTCAGATAACCTCACACCCTTATTTTTTTTTCTCTCATATTTTTTTGAGGTGTAGCTTTTCAGTAATAATAGCCTTGATATTCCCAGGTCAGTCACTCTCAGACCGAATAAAATGATCAGTCTGACAGTGGTTGCCAGTAAGTAACTACAGTGTCTAGAGTCCTCCCACCCATGTCACATTGCCATCAATTAGACCCAAGTGATGGGATCATTTAATGGAAAAAATAAAAATAAAAGCACCAAACAAACAAAACACCAACCAGGTTGTCTTGTTCTTAATATTCACACAAGAAAAGACTTAGAGCTGTTGAGACAAACTATGAGTTATTGTGGAGGTTTTAGGTCTCTCATCTCTCTCATCTACTAGATTGTAAAACCAGAAATATATGTCCTGTTCTTTGATGAACACATGGCCCTGGAGCACACACTTTACTTAGACAAGCAGGAAAATATGATTTATCTGTTCACTCTTGAAACTGCTCCTTTTGGTAAAAGTGTTCTTGTTATTCCAGCATCACTACTGTATAAGTAGCATATTTGTAGCTTCCAGCATTGCAGCTGTTCACGCCTTGAGCTGCATTTTCAGAGAGACAATAAGGAGGAGAAAATCTCTGTGCAGGAAGTACAGTTTTCCAGATCTGTTCAGACTTGGTATTCTGGTGGAGTCAGGAGGAACAGATGAATGCTAACAACATGATTTTTGAAGTCCCTTTTTAGTGAAACAGCTCTGCTTGGAGCTATTGTCTTCAGTGCCTTTAGAGACCAGGGGACATATTCAAAGTGCTTTAGATAAACCACCAGATCAGCAAGAATCACTCAAGTTTTACCATCAGAAGACAAGTTTGTGTCAGTTTGGGTGCCTTTAGCAGTTTCAGTTTGTATGTCTTCTGTTGCTTGATTAAAGAAAAATTTTGCTTACTGTTAACTTTATACAGTGCTTTAGCACACTGTTTTGCACACTTGATAGCACACTGTGCATACCAAAGATGACCAGCTTCTTCCTCTTAATTCAGGGGTCTGACCCTGGTATGTGGGAGTGCACTCATTAAACGTAAACTACTAAAAGAAATGTAGCTGTTGTACCACCTTGATTTGATCACGTTGATATTATTTAGTGTCACTGTTGAGCCCTGAAGACTGGTTTGCATCCCAAAAGTGTTAGGTTAGTACTTGCTCAAGGCATGTTATGCCTATTTTCATTGTTTGTCACAGACATCTCAAAGGCTGATGGGAATGGTATCAGGATGAAGAAGAGGGACCATATGTAGTTTGGAGGTGTACGTTCTTGCAAGACCTTCACATCACCAGGATGTGTCAGTTGTCTCTCAATAAGTCTCTCCTTTCACTCCCTAAGTCTGGCAAACTGAATTTCAGTTTAAATATCAGAAAATGCCATTACTGACAAAGCTCATTAGCATTCGGGGTAAAACTTGTCAAAATATGGGTCCAAATGCAAGTCCAAATGCAGTGTTCCTCATTTAATACCTGGCATAAAATCATGCACAAAGAAATATAGGCTCAGCTGAGATTAAAATTGATATCAATAAGTGGTTGAAGAGCTACTATCAAGTTCTACTTGCCCATCCAAAGAAACAGCCTTCTCTGTGACTTCACCTCTGAGGTCTGAGTTGGCCCATGCTTGCTGATTTGAGACACTCTTGTATACTCAGATGTCATTTTGAAATGTTATATACTCAGTTTTTTTACATTATAGTATCTTCTTGTTTGGTTAAAGTGCATAGGCCTTGCCTAGCTGCTCAGACTTAGAATTGTAATGACACTGCTTGAAAACAGGAAGAAAAAAACCCAAACAAACCTGAAGGAAAGTCCTGAAAGGGCCACAAACTTTCATATTTGAAACTAGTCTGTAGTTGGCATCACCAAGGAGGAGACTTCCTGGCTAAGAAGACTATCCCTATTAACTTATCGTCAGGCTTTTTACCCTTTTCTGTGAAGCAGCTGGTGGTGTCTGCAGCAGAGATGTGATACCAGAATGCGGATAGACAGCTGGATTAGTCTCTGCATCCTCTTCTTACATTTCTGCTAAAATGATGTTCACATTTAGAGGCATTCAAGGACAGTATGCTGTCCTGAAATGGATGTGTTCCTTTGAGAGACATAAATTTGGTAAGGCAGACCACCCCAGTTCATGCATTTATGTTAAGCTTTTGCCAACAATGAGACCTTTTTTTTCTTTTGTAATTTGTATTCAGCACCTTTTTCATTTGTTATGGAGGAATAATTCCATACGAAGAATTCAGTATTGGTCACTCATTTCACAGCTGACCATGTTTTTTTCTTTCAATAATGAGTATAATTATCACCAGCAAGGCTCGTTTGTGGTGGGACTTCACATCTAGGATAGGTTGCACCTTTTTTCCCATGGGCATGGTGCATTTTTATTTTTCTGTTTGCTAAAATAGCTATAGTTATTATTATTGCTTTAAAAAAAGAAATCTGACAGGTGCTAATGTTAAAATTAGATTACATTACTTTAAAATGATAAGGTCATCAGCAGAAAAACTGTTTGGGAAAAAGGAAGTATTAGAATAAGTAGCCAATTTTCATAAAGAAGACAGACAGATGGTTCCCTCATTAGCAGTAGGCTCCTGAAATGCCCTCTCCTGCTTTTCCTTTGTTCTGTAGCTGAGCACCCTACTGTTTTGTAGATCAGCATCTGAGGAGCCAATTGCTTGTCCTTAGAAACTTTAAATTGAATCCTGTGATTGCACAGTATTCGGAAGAGCATGGAGTGCATTGGTGACCTTCTGTTAGATGGTTGGGGATTAATCAGTTGTCTCTCTGGCAGAAAACCCCTGGGAATTCAGCAAGAGCTTCGAGGGCTCAGGCCACCATGGGACTAACGTCAGACTTTGGTCTGCAGATAAGATGGAAGTATTCTTGTGATGTGGGGATTACAGACAGGGAGCCAGGACTGTGCATTTCCCTACCAAATGATGTGATTGACTAACACGGTCTCTCGTTTTTCCAGAAGTGGCAAGGAAGAACTGGTAGGACATGGAAAAGCAAATTTAGTTATGGACTAGATCAGCAGCAGCTGGGACAGACTTTAGCCTCATTAGTCGTTAGAATCATAGAATATCTTGAGTTGTAAGGGACCCATAAGGATCACCAAGTCCAGCTCCCAGCTTCTCACAGGACTACCTAAATCCAAACCATATGACTAAGAGTGTTGTCTAAATGCTCCATGAACTCTGACAGGATTGGTACCATGATCACTTCCCTGGGGAGTCTGTTCCAGTGACTGACCTCCATCTCTGTGAAGAACCTTTTCCTAATGTCCAGTCTGAACCTCTGATGCAGCTTGACTCCATTGCTGGTTGTAGTATTACTTCCAAATATAAATCTATTTTAAGTGTTTATTGTCTCTTATTGCCAAATAGTTCTCACTGCTGTCATGCCACTCTCTTCACTTACACAAACCCCTGGTTGCTCTTGTTATGTCACTGTTGGCCGTAGAACTCTTCTTGAAGTCTTCCCTAAAGTGTGTTTCCAGACCACAGAACTTTCATTTCCTGAGTTAGACCTTCACCATGTAACCATTTCCAGATGAAGGGAAGAACCATTTTTTTGGGAGGGTCTTAACATTTGCAACCTGTTCCACTGAGATTTCAATCCTACAAGCTACTGGGAAACCATTTCTAGTAATTAACAGAAGTGACTTGAAATATCCTCCACCCAAAGCAGCCTTTATGGTCTCATGTCCAGAAGTGGAGGTCACAGAGGATGCACAGGATTCCCAGTGAGAACACGTCCCCCTGTGGCATGCCTGTTTCTCTGCTTGAGTCTTAGAACCAGTGCCAACCTCTTTTACTTAACACACGACTCTTTTTGAAGGTCCTTGTCTTTTGTCAGCTGTACATGCTGATCACTAAGGTGTAAGCCTCGTACATTCCTGGTTTAACAGAGTTTTCCATGAACTTCATCTCTGCTGGCAGCAGTTATATGTATCATACCTGGCTTACCAGGCACCTCTTAACACCAATGCTGAATTTGGCTCATTCTCAGGACAGCTGCCATAACATGAAATCATCTATGAAAACATCTGTGTCAGTGTGGTAGAATCAAATGGAATCAAATTAGTACTGCCATTTGTGTAACTGTTAAATAGTCTAAGGTATATTTATTTGCAATACCTGTGTGCTTTTTTAATTCATGTCAAATTAATACACAGATTTTTATCCCAGGATAATAAAAGATAATTTTTCTAAATGCAATGTATGGTAATTACACAACATCTCATCTTTTAATTTCTACTGCCTGGCAAGTAATCAAGTGACCTTAACTGTTGCTGTTGTTCTGCATAAAATATGCTGATCTTTTCAAAACCCAGATTTAAAGAGTAATCCTTGCAAGATTTAATCCTTGCAAGAATCCTGTGAGGCACATACATGAGTAAAGTGCAGTCTACAAGTTAAGCTATACAGAAACCAGTGTTAAGCTAGAACTCAGCATTCTTATTTGTCACATCTATGCTTGCATCTGCTGCTTCAGGGAGCTGTGGAGAAATCGAAATTGTGACCTCTTTCACAGAATAATCTGCTTGTTCGTCTCCAAAGTGGGTGTAGTCCCAGGACATTTTTTTTTCACTTTTCTGTGTGTCTGCCTGACCTCTGCAGCTGAACTTTGAGATTTTGCTGACAGTGCAACCTCTTCAAGAGTCTACATATTTTAGGGGTTGTTTGCATCATAAATATTGAATTGTGGGAAAAGAGAAAAAAATCAATATGATTTTTTTTTCATTTAGCAGCTTTTTACAACTGAGTGCAAAAGATCCAGGCACATTTGCACAAACATCCAAGCATAATGAGGTTTAAAGCTCATGACTTGGGGAAATTTGCATCAGCAGTGTGGACTCTGCGGCACTTTGTTGCCTGTTATCTTTTTTTGCTTGGGGCATGTCAGTGTGTAGCTAATGCGTCATGTGGGAGAGGACAAAGGAGTTTCAATGAAGTCTGAAATTTCAGTTAATCTTTCTGTGGAGACACACTGACAGATAGGAAACCAACAGTAAGAACATAAGGAAACAAAAGTTTTGAAATTAAAAAATTGCCCCAAGAGCTGAAAACACCACTCTGCCTCTCATCTGCGAGCAGCCATCTGACTGTATACTACCAAGCTAGTATCCTATGAAACACCTCAAAACTGCAGAGTTTTCTACATTAAGGTTATTGTCTTTTCATTTTAAAAAGACTGAAATAGTCAAGGAAAAATATAAAAGCTGACAATGATGTTAAAACCTGTAACCCTTTAGGTGACATTATTGCACTGTTGTACCCAGAATACTGATTTTGAAAAAGACCGGTTGGGTTTTAGGTTCTGTTTTCATGATCAGTGTTTAACAAAAAAAAAGGCTTTTGAATCTAAAGATCTGAATAGCAACATTCAGACTACAAAAGCCTATATGCGTTTGAATTCTTTGTTAAAATCCAGCCAAAAGGAAAATATTGCTTCTGAAGATTATTCCCCCATTAAACCCCATGTAGTTTCTTGCTGTGGAATATATCCAGAAGTGCCATTCTGCCCCAGGAATGTGTTAATGTAACAGCAGTGGTGCAGCTTGCAGAGGTACCTGGCATTGCTTCTAATCTCTGGTGGTTTTGGTATTAAAACCTTATTATTCTTAGGAAAATCAGAGTCCTTTGGCATCTATAGGGAATATTATTTTCAGAAAAATTAGGAGAAAGAACAGTGGGAGGAGCAGTTCAGAGGAAAACTAGTCAAAGCAGCTTTTTAAAATATTTAGTGGAACTACAATCAGCTGGTAGCCTGGAGTATTTTCAGCAGACTATTTGCAGACAGTAATTGCAAAGTTTTAAAAGTCTCTTCATTTCCTCTGTTCTTACCCTGGGCTCAGCTCTTTAACACTGGCTAGCAAGCAGCCTTCCCTTGCAGGTTTATTGTGTGACTGAATAATTCAGCCTGGAGTCCTGATGAATATGTCCAGCATTCCTTGTGAGAACTGAACAGTCTTACATGTGAGTTTGTGGAGAGGCTCTCCGTTTAAATTCACACTTATTATGATAAGCCACATAGAAGTTAGAGGGCAGAGGAAAGAAAGAAGCTCCTAACAAGAAGAAAAGCAGGGCCAGAGGAGAGCATGTCATTCACAGGAGCTGTGTGAAATCTGACAAGTGTGCATAAATATTGGGCCTGTCCATAGTAGGGCTGTGATTCTGCAATTCGTGCTGAAGTGAGGTCAGTGGGATGCCTTGCATGGTGAATAACGAACCAGTCACATCAATACGTGCAGCATAACTTTGGAGCATGAATAGCTGAGAACACTACAGATTCACTTTGTGCTGTGGAAATAAAAATGGTTGTTGAATTTTGGTTGTGGTGGTTTGGAGTTTTTTAGGTTTATTTAGATAATATTTTTCTTTTGTGGTTAGAAATCTTTCTATTTTATTGTGACAGTAGTAGCTGAATGGTGTTAAAAAAGTTTTAAAGAGAATCCCTGCTGAATCATTTCGAAGGAAGGTAAAGCCTACTTAGTTCATCTTGCAGTGTCTGCAAGGCACTGGTGGAATCATAGCAACAAGTGATACTGAGTGTACATAATTCTGCAGAGTCCAGTGGCAGAAAGTGAGGGTAAAAAAACATAACCATTTTCTTCAAGCACCAGTGAGAATCAATCATTTGCCATTCCCAAAGTATGAGTAGTTTAGTATCTGAAAATTGAGAGGAGATTTCAGATACGTATATATAAGCCTTTATAATAAGAATGATAATTTATGCCTTTTAGGATTTCAGGTTGCAACAAGCTTTCATTTTAGTTTTTGTTTTAAGGGTAGACTATTTGGCATAAAACTGCCATTTTTATGTTGATAGCTAATGAAATGAATAGGCAAAATTTGAACAGGATTTATCCAAATGAGTTTCGGTTCCAAGTCATTAACAATAATTATCTCAATTAGAGTTTTATTTTGCCAAATTTTAGATCTGCTTTTGCTTCAAGTTTCTTTGTCTCCTTCTGGGGCACAAACTGCTTTTTCCGTTTTTCCCATGTAAATGAAAACACCTAAGAAATTCATACTTCACTTATATGCAAAATAAGGAGAAAATAATGAAGCCAGATTAGCAAATTCGATGTCATTCAAGGCATTTGGAGTGGCCAGGGAATGGTTTTTCCTGCCTTGACACCAATGACCCAATAAGCACAAAGGCATGTGTGTAAAGAAGGAAAGCGCTGTGTGCCTGCCAGCAGTGATGCTGCCTGATGGTGGAATACTAGTGAAAGGTGCCTGTTTCAATATTTTTCAGGATATTTGTGTACCCTGCAAACTTTTCCCTGATTTATTTCCTACCTTTTTCTTTTTTTCCCTTTTTTTGGCTCTTTTTCAAAGGAATGATGTGGATCTCTGAGGGATTTCTCTCCTCACTTGCTCATCCCAGTGAGTGAAGTCTGATGTCCCCATCATGCACTGTGTGTGGTAACTTGTGTCAAAAGTACACCACAATGTGCTCTAAAAAAAGTCTCAGTATACCCATGTGAAGCTCCTTTGGTTGTAAGAACAAGATCACTGCACCTCCTGCTTTGCGTTTAGAGGCAAAACACTGCCAAAGATGGAGGAGAATCAATGTCTGGAGAAGGATACCTGGACTTTTCCATGCTTTAGAGATTTACTGGGAGAAAAAGTTGGTGCCTCTCCGTTTCTTTTTATCTCAGAGCATCTCCCAGAGCTCTTGGGAACCTGGCAAGGTAGAGCAGTGAGAGAAGAAAAAGCAGGTGTTGGAAGTGATGCTGGCAATTGCCTGTGATTTTATTTGCTCTCCGCCTCCCAGTGTTTTAGGCGTCAAGACTTCCAGGATCTTAAAAAACAACTTGCCAAGAGATCTGGGGACTTCAGGTTTCTCAAAAATAGTAGAAAATAACCACACTTAGACTTCTAAGAATGAAATATAATTGCATATTTTATTGAGGTCCTCCATAAAAACTATGATCACATGAAACTTGCAGTGCTAATGAGGAAGCACAATGCAAGATCCATTCCATAAGCAGTTTTATTTAATTTGTTTCTTGGTCAATGAGCTGAGCATGTACCCAGGTAGTGACCTCAGCATGCCTTCTTTAGGGCTGCCAGGAATTCAAATTATGCAGTTCTTTTGCTGTGGATAGCCTTAAAGCTTAAAGGAAATCCTTATTTGTACCCTTACTTGAAGCACTGATACTGCAGCACCCTTTGAGTTTGGGTGGGTCCTCAGAAAAAGCCTACCTGTGAGGAGTTAACTTTTTCCAGGTGGCTGAGGACACAGCAAGAAAAGAGCGAGCAGTGAATTAAGTGGTAGAGAGAAACAGTTTTTGTGTTTTAATTAGTAAAATGAAAAGTGAATGAATTTCCTCATTGTAATAGTTTCTGTCATCTGAGAAGTAATGATCTAAAAAAATTGTCGGTCCCTGCCAATCCTTCCTCAGGGCTGTCATTATTCACTCTAATGCATATATATTCTTTGCAACCATTAATCTTCTGCACCCAGGCTGGGATAAAGACTTTTCTACTATTTGTTGCCATGTTTCAGTTCAAAAGCTCTTCCACTCATGTAGCCCAGACATTTCCACTCTGTTATTCCTGTGAGACTAACAGCTCTTTGTGAATCTTTGCATTCACCAGTGGTAGAGAAGGAATATTTAGCTAGCTGGCTTGAGATTTTTCATTTTTCCTTTCCCTTTTTGTTTTT
>VXAU01003306.1:92928-110697 GCA_013399695.1 Formicarius rufipectus | reverse complement strand
AAAAAAAAAGAAAAAGAAAAAAGGGGTGGGGATAGGAAGGCAGAAAATAAAGGAAAAAAAACAGGAAAAACTGGGAAGAAAAAGATGTTCCCTTTCAGACTCAGTATGGCTTCAGAACGGGACCTGATCAGATCCCTTCATCAGGCATTCCTGCTGCCTTACTTACAGTCACAGCAGAACAACAGTAATTGTGGATTAATGATCATTAGATACCTCTCTGCAGCAATCCTTGAATGATGTCCAGTCTCCTAAAAACTCCCATTTCACTGGAAACAATGAGAGCCTTACACTGCTTGAGGTCTTAGTCCAAGCACTGAAGTTAATGCAAATGTGAGATTCTTTTTTTTATTTTAAAAAAGCAGTCAAAAGGTGGAGATCAGTATAATTTTGGCACAGAATTATATTCTGCTCTGGTATCTGGAATTTACCCATTTGTATATGGTTAAATCCCTGTACTTCATATGCTGATTTCAAGTAAAAAAGTGTCTGCTTTACATTTTGATCAAGAAGTACAATAGAAGGATACTTCCCCTGATTATTTTCTCAGCCCGCAGTCCTGCTCCAAGTTGGAGCAAGCCATTGCTACTTTGTTCTTCCTGAATGCTTTACAAAGCTTTCCACAAATGAAGAGATTCTTAGGAGTAGGGAAATCAAATGCAAAGCACAAGAGGAGAGTTCCTGCTCTGATGTTCTGATGTACTTTGTCCTGAGAAGTACACAGAGAGTAGAAGGACTTTGGAGTTCCTCTCTAAAAATGACTTTTCAGAAGGTTATTCCCAAGTCATCTTCAGAAAGCTCTTTACCTAGGCATCAACCACAGCAAGCTCTACAAAGGGATCCATAAGCTCTTCCCATGTGTTTTGGTTCATGGTTACAACCAAGGACACACCGACTAGCATCATCTTTCAGGGACTTGGAAAGTCAACAATGCTGTTCACCTTTTCGTATTTTATTCTGTATTTGCAATTGGATGTTCAGCAACACAATCTCAATAGCTGGAGCAGGATTTTAACTCTTCATCAATTAACTATTATAGATTCTCAGCAAAATGCACATTTTACAGCAGGTATATAAAATAACAAAGGACATAATTTTGTAGCCTTTGAGAGAAAGCCATCAAACCCAATAGCTGTCAATCTGTTATCTTCATAACCGTAATTTTAAAAATACTGTGTACAATGTGACCAGAGTTACAGATTCATTCCCTAAGGAGGAGAGGAATGGTAAAAGTTTCCCAAGCCACCTCACACAGTGCAAACATAATCCCTTTCTGCTTGCTGCCTTGGCTCAGGGTTGGTCATGGCTGTGGTGATCTTCTTGCACTGCTCTGGTAGGTCCTCCATTTTCGGGAGGATACAAGGCTTCTTATGCAGAAGCAGCTCCTGAAATCAGCCCTGGCTGTGTCACTGCAGCCCCCCTTTTTCCTTGTATTCTGCACTGAAAATATAAACAGATAAAACATTTTACTTCATAACAAATCTGTGTCAAAACGAAGTATAGGATTTAGGCCCCGAATAGGATGCATTTAGAGAGGAATGAATACAACTAAGCTGAAACTGCTAATTCCTCCTTTGGGCGGGTGCTGAGCACCTCTGCCTCCCCAGAAACCAGCTCTCTGAAGCCCTGAGGCAGTGCAACGGGGAGGCTTGTGGCAGTCTGCTCCTGTGTCAGAGGATGGAACAGCTGTTTGTCCTTCCCAGGAGCTACAGAGCAGGCCAAGAAGCATTATCTCACCCCATGTTTTCACCCATCTCTCTAGGACCTGTTCTCAGAGATCTAGGATCCTGAAACCCAGTAATGCACATAATGTTTTCCATTTTGTGCTTTTGCCCTCTGAGTTGGAGCATTCCTCTGTATCCAGACAGTGACCACGAATCCCAGGAAGGAGCTCAGGCAGCTTGTTTTAGACTTCAAAGGAGCAGTAGTGTGAGAAAGCGCAGCACCCGAACACTTACAGAGCCCCCCCAGCTCCCCACAAATGATCAGATGGAATTCCCAACCAACCACAGTCCAGCCCTAGTAGCAGGGAAAATAGTTACAGATATCCCAAATACCTGCTCAGATTGGGGTCTCCTCAGAAACATGCTTTGCACCAGAATATTTTGCTGTTAGCATTTGTGGAACCTTTATAACTTTTCTGTGCATTTTTAGTGTTAGTGTTGAAGTGCTGTGTTACCACTTGGGCTTGTCATACTGCTTTCTAAGCACGTCTTTGTGAAGTCATATCCATCATGTAGAGTTTTTCATTTGATATTACACAGTTGCTGCTGAAATATCTTCATAGACTGGTTTTCCTAAGGAAATGTGGATTTTGAAATTGTATTTCCGACTAACAGTTTCTTTTGCCTTCTGGTTGTTTCTAGCTGCAGTTTGGCTCATAGCTAGCCTAGCACTTTTCTCCCATGAGAGCAATTCCTGCTTCACAGAATATGTTAGGAGAGTGGATGGACATTGCACTGGCATGTCTGCAGGAGCTCTGTCCTCTTATTGTCACATGTGCTTGCCCTGGCTTCACTGTTTAATTACAGTTGCTAAACCCTGGCTTGAATTTCATTTCTAAAATTGTTCAGTGTAGCAGAACTAACATTATTTGTGCTTGAACTGTGATTCCTATGGGCTTGCTGAATATGGATGTCTTGGGAGTAACCAATTGCTTGTCAGTAAATGGTTTTTGTGCATTTAATGATGTGTGTCACACGCAGCAGCTGATGTTCAAAAATGTCACCAGCTACCAAACTCTGAATTTTCTGCCTTTTTGCTCTACTTTTATAAAACTCTTTTTCAGATTGCAATGACCTTAAAACTGTGAAATAATAGATAGGCAACCAAGGATTACAGACTATCTGGGACATATTCACTGGGGATCATTGCAGTTGGCCTTTAATCTCTCTTCTTCTTTAGAATTTCATTTAATACTTTATAGAAACAGCAAGTTGTTCTAATCCAGGGGAGATTGAATATGCTTGCACTCATAGTTGTCTGCTCAGGGAAAATTTTTTCTTCCAACCCCAATGTGAACAGCAGTCCTGTGGCTGTTGATCTATCAGTGCAGAAAGCACAGAAGTTGCACAGCTCTGAATATCTTTTTCTGAAAAAAGATGCCCAAAAATGTTCTTCTTTGCAGATGCTGTGAGATTTTCTCCTTACATCTATACCTTGAACACTACAGAGATTGCTGAGCTGTGTTTTCTCCCTATCCCTGTTCTGTAAATGGTTACAGTAATCTGGATTTGGGACTTTGCTCAGCTCCCTTCCTCTCCTTTACCAGCCCTGTCCAAATCATGTTTAACTCTGCTTTGTCCTATCACTGTTAAACTCTCCAGGTTGTTCCCCCAGTGCTCTGATGACTGTCTTGACAATGGGATTGCAAACGATGTAGCATTGCTTTCCAAAAGGTCTTGGTGGCAGAGAATTAGCAATTGGACAGCAGGTGTCTGTTCCCCATGTGTATACTGTCTTCTTAATCTTCTTCTGGACAAAACCCCAACATTTATTTCTGTAATAGATTTTCTGTGCTACAGGAATTACCAGGCTGGTTGTGCAGTGATAAGCAATAAATGCCCTCATATTGTCTTCCTTTGGGAATGCAAACTCCTAACCCCCTCTCTGAGCACTACCCGGCCTGCGATCCCATTCCACAAAGCCAGCCTTAGCTGGCTCCTCCCCAGAGACACCTGTGACATGACAGTAGGGTGTTTGCTGCAGTTCCTCAGAAAATATTGATTTTAATGTAAATTTCCATGGAGAAGAGAAAGGCAGGGCAACTGGTCTTTTTTTTCAGACAGTTTTACCCTTGGGTGATGCAGATGATGCCAAGCAGTGCAATGTGGATGGTGAATGGCAGGACTGGTATGTTGGGGACTGTTTTCTCTAAGCAGTTGTCTAGTTTGCTCAAGTCTGCTGCAGTGAGAGTCATAATAAGAGAGACAAACAGCCTTTAAAAGGTTGTACTAGTTGTTTTGTCTTCTCAAGTCGTTTTTTGGCCTCTGTTTTGCCCAGAGAGGTGGAGAAGAGACCCCAGCTGGCACTGGTGGCTGCAGGGCTGGGCGCCTGCCCTCCCAGAGAGGAACACTGTTTCTCTTTCAGTGTGCTGAAGTGCTTCCTGTGCTATGAGCACCGGGCACGTACCATTCCATCGGGTTTTGTGGCCCAGGAGCAGGACTATTCCCATTGGCAAACTGTTTCAGGATGTCTGCTTCTGTGTGTACACAGTGCCTGGCACATTTTTCACAGACTGTCTGCTACAATATGATACTAACGAGGTAATTAAAGGGCTCAGCCAGTGTCAGCGCAGCACATACCACTCAGATTAGGTCCGACTCTTCAACAAGCTCTTTCCCGAAGGGATTCAGGCTGACATGGCTTCTAGCCCTTTTGCAGGGAGCAGGAGAGGCTTGGTGCTTGATAACTGTGGCTAGCTGATGTAGGGGAATTTGGGATGCTGCTCCTGCCTCCAGCACTGGTAAGGAGGAGTGGGAGGGTGGTCCCAGCCACAGTTACTGTGGGCATTACAGGCACAATATGGTGGGAGATGGAGCAGCAGATACCTGGCAGCAACCCCTTGCTGTGGTCAGCGTGGCTGCCTGTCGTGCCTGGCAGGATTGCCAGAGATGTGGTGGGAGTGGTTTGCTCCTCAGATGCAGGATCAGAGAGTGAGGTGGTGCCCAGGCAGAAGGTTAGCACATATGCCTGTGGTGTGGGGTTAAGCAACGGGCACAGTGTGTGGAACTCACATTTAATACCTGCTCAAATGGAAAAGTGATGAGCTTGGAAGGATGTGTTTGCTGCTGGCTCATCAGTGTCACGGTACTGGTGTAGCAGGAGGGGAAGAAGCAGTGCTGTCTGTGATGATCTGCCTAGCTTGTTCCTGGATTTCCTCATCTGAACTAGAACTCCCCCACAGAAAAGGAAAGTCTAGTCTCAGCGTGTTATAATTTTCTTTATGTATTGTGACCAATGCAATGTAATTTGGATATTTTATGTCTTAACAAAATGGGACAAGCAGGAACTTTAAAAATACATTTTAGTTAATTTAAGAAGTCATTAACAAAAGTGGACAGAACTCTATAAGACAGTGACACACATGTTAGTGGTTAGGATCTCAGCTCTCTGTTGCAGGATTTATTATATCGGTAAGAGTTATTACATCACTGGGCTATATACTTTAACAATTATTACTATAATTACTAAGTAATTATTATATTGATTTCAAGTCTTCAAGTCAGCCTTCACTGACCAAATATTGAGTGAAATGCTGTGCTGTAAGCTGAACACAGAACCGGCCCAGCTGTCTCCAATCCTCCCAAGAGCAGCTGTTTAACCTTCCAGGGCTTCAGACAGCAGGTGCAACCCTGCTGCTTCCCTCCTGGCAGCACAGGTCCCAGACATGTCACACCACATTATTTGTAAACAACAAGCAAGCTAATATCACCACAGTGATATCAGTCCACATGCAAAGGGCATCAGGAAGCCACATGAGACAGACAGTGCGGTGTGTTCATAGTAAGAGGCAGAAGAAAGAGGCTCCTCCAAAGCCCCTATTCATAAGCTTAGCACAATAGAGTAATGCAGTGTTAGGGAAATTTAAGCTGGCATTGAAAGCTAGTGCGCTTTGTTGCTTTTTTACTCAAGGGATAACTTTTATCCTGAACTATAATGCTTATGATATTTCAAACATAGTTTTCTTTGCTAGGTCATGTGAATGATGAATATCACGGTATTTAAAGGTTTCTAGTAAATGAAACGCACAGGGGAATGAATGGAGATAGAGATCACTTGCGTCAAGCCCAGCTTTATCGGGGCTTGGTGAGATATCTTTTTCAAGGGCCTACAGCAACTGAAAAGCAATTAGAATGTCATTGTGCTTTCCAGTTCCATTAGCCATTCCACAGATACTACAAGAGTTCACAAAGAGAAAGCTGCCACCATACTTTCATTGCACAGTCGTTGTAATACAGAAGCATGAAACAGCAGCAAAGCAAAACTTCAGTTGAATACTTGGGAGTTAGAGACACTTCAGTGTTTAAGAAAGAATGGAAAAGCACCCTGTCCTACCTAAAAAAGGGATGTTGCCACAGAAATGGGAAATGCTTCTTTTTCACCAAGTGGGCAGGTAACAGTACTGAACAGCTGTAATAGCTGAAATCTGCCCCTCCTAAAGAATCAGGTCCTGGTCGTATTCTGTCGAAAGGTTTAGAAAGGTTTATTTATCAGTGATTTAAGAGCGCCAGAGCTCTGCACAAAGTGGTTTTTCTTTGTCTACCAGACTGGACAAGCAGAAGTAGTTCTGAAGCAGTAAGATGAAAGGGAATCTTGTAAGTAAGATGAAATGTACCTCCTCAGTATCAAGGTCTGGCAAGTCCAAAGCTGCAAGAAGTTGAGAGGGAAACTGCCTGCAGTGGCCAGCAGAGCTGCATTTGTGTGGAAGGAGTTTTCTGGAGAAGGAGCATGGAGATTCCCTAGCTTTTTTCTTCCCCTGCCATAGTCTTCCTAGGCGGTCCTGCACAGTGCCTGGAACACACTTGCAGTCAGGCTTCCCTGAGCAGTGATTAGTGGTGCAGTTAACAAGCACTGGTTTACATCTCTTGGGGATAAATCCACCTTCTGACCATCTGTTAACAAGAGGATCTGGTTTTCTTCCGATTCACATAGATGCCAAGCAGAATTACCTTCATTTAAATCACGAGTGTTTCTTGGAGAATAACCACTATGAAAGTGTTGGTCCATGGTCAAGATTTCCCAATGAGTCACATTTTGGGTGGCAGAGATGATATAGCTCCGGATCTTTTGTTAATTCTTGATCATGAGAGAGCTCAGTACCTAGAAAGAATTATTATGAAATGCCAATGTGCAGCTCTGAAGCTGTTAGTCTTGCACTTACTGGTAATCTGCAAGCAGTCTGCTTCATGTACTGCAAGTGGATTTGGTCACACATGCTTTTTTTTTTTTTTTTTAAAGTGGTGTCAGATCCCTCACAGGCCATATTTTCTAATGAATGCAAATGAAAATTGTGATCATTCATTTCAAAGCAACTGGTAGCAAGTCATCATTGGCATGGAGCATTATTTATACAGGTCATAAGCCCCAGTGATGTTTGTGTATAATTCCTCACACATCACAGTGATAGAAATTGCCTTCAGGGCTGGACTTACCAAGCCAGGGTCTCTGTTTTTAAGTTGCAGACATTGTCACTTCAGTGACTAACTGATTTTGCAGGTTCAGTTTGATGCATATGTGATAGCAAGCCCATGCCTTCCTGCAGACGCCAGATTGCACCCAAAATTACATGCTCCTCAGCAGCAGTGAATAAAGTGACATACTGGCAGCTCTTAGGGCCTCCTGGTTCTCTCGTTTTCAAAGTCCTTCTCTACTGATGCCTGTTCACAGCTCAGTTCTCATCCTACTCAGCACTTGCTTCGGAATGAAAACTTGGGGCCTATCATGTGTTTACATGTGGGCTTGCTCTTAACTCAAACTTTATTTCCATGTCCTGCTCAGTCTCTAATTCCAGTGCATGGACTCCTGCTTGCTGTTCCCCACGAGAGTAATCTCACTTTCCCTGCTCAGTTTGCAGGACTCTTCTTACCTGTTAAAAATGGAGCTCACTAGAAGACACAAATTGCCTCTTTCTGTCCATGCTAGGTTCCTAGGGAAAGTGAAAATAATTGTAGTTCTTCCTACTGTTAATACTGTAGTCACTACATCCAATAATCTTGTGGGAAGTTTAACTTTTAAAACACTGGGCCCTCATATATTATTTTTCCTTGGTAGCCAAGAGGTAGAAAATGTCTGGCAAATAACCACTTTCCTAAGAGACTGTGTTAACCAAAGGACCAAAAAAATATTGTTTAACCATCATTGAAAGACTTTCTGGCAGATGGCCAATCCTGGTTGGTCTCTTGAGTATACAAAGTAGTATAGAAACTTTCCTTCTAGCATTAATTCATATCAGCTTCTGATGCCAATCTCTTGTACATCAAAGAGAAATGCTCATTTATCGGACCATTTTACATTTTAAGTAATTTAAGCTTGTAGTGCTTTCCGCCTACTTCTTTTTGCAGCAACAACCTCTGGACTTCTGGCCTTAGTCCAGCTAAAATAGCAGCTTTATTGGTTGGTGTTTCATACACATATGTTAGTCTGGTCCAACAGTGGTGAAATGGAGATCTTGCCTTGCTTTCATGCTGGGATTAGGGGGTTTGGGCCAGTCAGTCCCTTGTTGCTATGCTTGTATTTCTAGTCCTTCCCTAACACATGGGAAGGAAGTTTCTCCCTGTAATCCACTGGTAATCCCCAGAGGTAAATATTCCATTCTTTTTCTTTCACCATTCTTGTTCTTAACCTAGGGTGGACTCAGCCTAAGGTTGAGTCTCTGCCTTATGGAAGTACAAAGCAGACTCCCACTTGAGCACTGATCACAGGGCTGTTCTTACACAAATCCATACAGGACAGTGTGAAAATGCTTAAAACAAAGCCTTATCTAAGGCAAAACGTTACAGACTTGTTAGTCTGGATCTGTGAAATCCATTGTTTCAGTGAGGAGTGGAATTTACAGTTTCCAAAGTCGGATAACTGCCTACTATTTCTCAGCCATGTCACCTACCTAAATTTTAATTCCCTTCCCCTTACTTTCCAAGTATTATCTTGCACAACACACCAAAGGCTTTTTTTACTTTCTCTTGCTCACCATAGCCTCTATGTTTATATCCCTTAGCTTCTCAAGTTGGATGTGTCTAAGTGTAATCTTTTGCCTATAGGTAAGAGCAAGAAGTTTTAAGCATTTGGCACACAGTTTTTCATTTCTATCATGATTAGCACAATTGTGCATGGAGTTCTGTACAGAAATTGGTAGCCTCATCCCTGACTCTGAGGACTTACATATTAAATGCAATATCCAAACAACCTCCTCTTGCTCAAGCTTGAAGTCATAAGAAGCGTGTGTGAGGACCAAGGTAATGCCCCATATCTCTTCAGCCATAGCCACCCGTCTTGCATGCCAGACCATGATGCTGCTGACTGGTAATTTCTTTCCGTTACATATCTGCTTCCAGAATAACACCACATTTAAAAAAGAGAGAGAGAGAAAACAGTAACTCTTTATCCCGGCTAAGCTTGTGTAACAGGTTTTTATATGACAATTTTAGTGTTTAAAGTCTTCTTTTATTAAATTGTTTCTGTATCCAGAAAAAGGCATTTCTCTTTCTCAGCTTCATTAGTTATAGGAAATCACAGGATTAAAGTAGAGAGCAGATCAGCAGAAATAAACTGTGGTATGTCTTGGGCATATGGTACTGTGTATGAATGGGTTTTAACTACTTAACTGTGCATAACGAAGAGCAGAAGGAGAGATTTGTCTTAGCGTGCAATAATTATAATATGCAGTAGCTGCACAGCTTAACAGTCAGAAATCACAAAGTCAGGGAAAGCTTTCTGTTAGGATTTGCATGGGGTGTGTGCGCCAGTCCCTGAGCTCACATCGTGTTTTCTGCCAGCTGATGGCTGTGCACGAGACTGGGCTTAGCTAATTAACAGGATACCTCTCCCTCCTTTCCCTTGCTCTTCACTGGGCTAGTGTTTTGCAGTGCTGGGTTGTCCTGGGTTACAGAAACTGGGATTTAGCCCATTGGATGAGGGAGTGGGCGCTGGTCTGGGAACACTGCTCCATCACATGGGCCAGAGGGTAGGCATACTGTGGGCGAGCCCTGACAGCCCAGCCTTCATCTCAACTGGAAATTGTCCTCCACAGAGCAAATATAAGCAGAAGTAGTAAATAAAAGAGGGCAGAATATCAGGGTGATCTCTGGGGAGTACCAGCCTTCAGGCTCTGGGCACAGACAGAGCAGTAAGGCCAGCTATGAATTCAAATTACTCCACAGTTTCTGGCTTCCCACTTTTTTTTTGCACAGTACCTATTGATCCCCTCTGATACTTCAACCTGATAAATATCAAATTTATGCCTTTTCTAAACAGACCCAGTTCACACTGGTTTGAAAATGGGTCCTGAGACACAAGACAGTGCAAACACTGATAATGCCCTGATGGTGCACTGAAAAACTGTGCTTTTCCATTTGGGTGCTGAGCAGTTTCTGAAAATGAAGCAGTGGTGATGACATAATTTCTATGTCTTAAAAAACTTGTTTATAAAAGGGTATAAATATTTGCAAAGCCAATCTAGTCTGGTTTATAAAGTAAATTCATAAATACCCAGAGAATTACCTAGTCTTTATCTGGCTTCTCAATATGTTTGCTAGCACAGATTAATCAATTATATTACAGCACATAGCCTAAACATGCATATCCTTGCCTATTTTTTTGAGAGGGTTGCTTTCCTCTGAGGTTTCCACAATGTGTTTCACATCCACTGTGATTAAGATTCATGGACTTCTACCCTGAATTAATCAAACATGAATCATTGCCCCATACAAAAAGAAAGTTTTGCCAAAAATTGGGGTGGTCCATAGAAGAAAAGTGAGGGATGGGGTGTGTCCCTGCTCTGAAATTTTAACTAATTCTATTTCTGTCTTGGGGGGCAATTTTGTACATTGAAAAATTCGCTGACAAGGACCAGATCATCTTGGGTTTTTTAGCAATTACTATGAAAAATGAAATTCCAGCTGCTTAGGAGAATGTTCTTTCTTTTTCCTGAATTAGTTGTATAGTGGTGAGCTCTGCCAAACTTTCAGGCTTTACGTTTAGCTTATCAATAACTCAGTGTTGCTTCTGTTTCAGAGTTCCCTGAAGAGAAGAGGCAGCAGAGAAATCCACAAAGAAAAAAAGACATTTACCCAGGTATGGTTTTCATGAACATAAACCTTTGAGCAAAATCACACACTAAAACTCAAAATATCTTTTTATGGGTTTTGACAGGGCCACCAGGCATATTAAGAAGAGTGCAATTAGGCCTTAATCTACTGAGACCTCTCAGAGATAATGTAGATGCAATTTAGGACACAAGTGTGGTCTCTATACCGTGCAGCTTCTCGGGCTCATTGTACTTGTATCCATAGATTTAGGCTGCAGGTTTTCTACAAGAAAAGAAAATCACCTTGCCTCACAAAGTAATTGGATCACAGCTTAGGGACTAACTAAATTTATACACAGTGCCAAAGATTTTGAGCTAATGAGTGTCTTGGCAGGGAATGCAGTTCCCACACTGCGATGACACTTTGCAAGCTCTCGTGTCACACCCCAGGGTCTGATCTCTCTGGTGTCAAGGGGGCAGAAGTGAACTGATGTTACCTGAAGATGAGGTACAACACAGAGCCTAAACTATGCACTCAGTCTCCCTTCGGACACTGGTTTTGCTGGAGTCACGTAGGTTGATCATTCTCAGGAAAGTGGTCTGCCTGGTTTCCTCTGCTTTTTGTGCTGACTATAGGAGTTAAAGCTTTTCCCAGCAACTGTACAGTTACTGTTTATAGCCAGAGATATGGGGATAGTATTTCACCTCACTGGGAAAGGAGCCAAGAGTGACATAGTGCCTTCATTAGAGAAAGGATGCACTTTCCCTGCTGCCCCCTTGGCAGAATTAGTGTATGCAGCCAAGATCTACAGGTTATCTAGTCTTAAAATCCATTGATTATAATAATAACCATAATAAATCACTACATTATGTTGAACTTGAGGGGGTAGTGCATGCAGCTGAGTGGGCAGACTCGGGGATTGTGCTGGCTGAGGGGCTTCAGCCCAGTTTCCCAGGACACCGCAGACCAATTGTCCCTGCCAAGACGATACAAACATTGTTTAATCAGAACCTAAAATGCAACACTTGGCTTTCTCTCTGCAGTGCCTGCTATGGAGAATTATTTAAATCGTCAGTCAGGTCAGAGAGTTTATTTTTAATGCAAGTCTGTAAAATATATGGATGAAATATATACACATGCCCCCACACACACGAATTACAGATGAAGCTTCATGAATGCACGATGGTGTCCACTGGGATTCATGAGTAGCACTGTCTTTCCTCATTCCTGGAAACAGAGCTGTGCAAAGGGAATGGATTCTTGTGCTTGTTTCCTCTGCCCTAATCCATTAAGAGAAGCTGTAGTTTGCCTTGGAAAACCTTAAAAATTACATTACAAAGTTAATTGAGTAACCAAGGGTGAACTCAGCACCACTCACAACTTGGGGAAGTGATCCCAGAAGCCAGATGGGGAGAAAAACCTTTATGCTGTATGCACTCACATAGTAACTCCTGTCAGGAAAAGATTTGGGCTTGGAAAAGAAAACCATTGCATCAGCACTCTGCAAGGTAGCCATTCAGTTATCTTCACCAATTCTTTAGGGTAGGAAACACTGAGAAGCAATCTTATTTACTGACACAGCCCAGCCTATGGGTACATGTCCTAGCTATCTCTCAACTCTAGGGTGTTACCCAGAGCTGTCTTCTAAAACAGGTATCCATTAAGAGGTGTATTCTGGTTGAGATCAGAGCACACCACAGCAAGTGCCCAATCTGGTCAAACAACCTCTGGGTCCTGGGGCATGGCCCTAAAGAGGTGGTACAGATACAGCTCAAGAAGTTCAAAATGCTGCTCTTCAGGGACAGCTGCCCTAAATACACAGGGTAAGTTCAAACATCCATGATACATTTTGGATTGAGAAGCAGCCACACACTTAGATTCTGTGCACCCACTTGCTTACGAATATGTATAGCATATGGCAAGACTGGTGCTTTTACTTACTGAGAACTCATCATGAAAATTAGCTGGAACATTGCACCCACTACAGGACACACCAAGTAAACCTGAGGCTGATTGTCTTGAAGTCGTGTAAAAGCAGAATTCGTAGTAGCACTTACCCGCCTCTAGCAGTACTGAAGAAAAAAAGTTTTTATTCAGCAGAATTGCAAAACGGAGCTTCTTGGAAAATACCAGGCACCAGGCAAAACACAAAGAAAAGTGGTTCTCCAGCGCAAGGTAGGAGTCCTGGCACTCAGCCAGATGCTTGGGTGCTGGTCGTATTGCCCTGTCGTCAGACTTGCAACCCCAAAACTGCTTACCCATCTTCTGCCTGGCAGTTCCCTTGAGCTGGTGGTGGTAGTAGAGGAGATGGTGTTGGCCTCTATCTAGCTTTGTGTCTTCTTGCCAGAAAAGAAATATCGTATTGAGGAATTTTTGATCAGCTCTTCATTCTCGTTGCATCATTTACATTGCATAATGAAGTTAATTTATTTCCTGTACGTTTCATTTCTTTATCTTCACATTCTACATTTGTCTAATTTAGACTACAGACTCTGTTGGGAAGGATCTGGATTTTTTCTTTCTGCTTTTTTTCCTATTAACATTCTTCTGAAGCATCATGCAGAGCCATGGCACAATTGCATGCAAATAATCACTATCAGTAATCATTAACTCCCATTTATCCTTAATGAATTCCTGAAGTCCCTGAGAGCACCATGAGTAATGGCACATTTTTACAATGCTATTCCTTCCTTTCTTTTTATATGATCTGCCCTATATATACACCTTTTAGGAAAGTCCTTGGGATCTGAGCCTCTTTTTTCTCCAGAAAGATGGAAAGACTATTCTTTTTTTATTTATTTAATTAATTATTTTATTTCTCCCATCCTTTCATTTCAGTCATGATTTAACTAATAGTAAACTATTTTTAATTTTGGTAATTCAGCCTCTTCTTAGTTTACCTTTTTTGTCAAAACTCTGCTTGCCTATGTGAGTGTCTCACCCTCTCACTATTTCTACTTGGTTTCAACTGATCAAGAAATGGCTGATATTTCTGTACACAAAGTTTCAGAGGGACAGATGCATGAAGGTCGAAGTCCTACCCTTCTGGCATGCTTAGATCTGGCTGATAAATCTCTCCTGACCATTATTTTTTGTTTGGAAAAAAAGCTGTCCAGAGAATGGCATTTTCAGTAGTCATGTTCCCTGGCAAGGAAGCCGGGAAGATCTAGAGCTTTCTCACCTTTCCAGATGGGATCCATATTTAGTAGGCAAGATTAACATCCCTCAGCTCTGTTGTTTTGAGTGAGACCTGTGTTTGTTTAATGAAAAAAAAAAAAAAAAAAGCTTGTTTCTTTCAGCACTTGCAAACAACAAAACTCACAAATTTTATCCTTTTATTTTCTACCCCCCCAAAGATAAAAAGTTTACCAAGGCAAAACCTGGCAATAAAGTTATGCCATTAAAGACATTAACAGTGGCTTTGTCATGCTATAATAACATGCTAATCCACAGACGCACTGAGTCGTGCAGTGATGCCGAGCAAAAACGTTGGGGCCCTGACCCTAAATCCGTTGAACCCTTTCCCTTTTCTTCAAAAGCTTCAAAACACTGAGTATGTCATCCCAAGTGCGACTCAATGACTGTTCTTTGTATGGTTTGAAAGGCAGTGGATGTCTGGCTGGAGCTCCCTCTGACCCCTGGGCAGGAGTTCCCGGTGTTCCCAGGCAGGGCAGAGGGGTGTGGGGAGGATGCCCCTTCCCCCAGACATCCTTCAGCTACCTGCAGCTGGGGAGGTGCAAGGAAGCAGCTAATGCCACTGATGGCTGGGCACTTGAACCCAGAGGCAGACAAGGAGCGGGGGAAAGAATACTGGATTATAAAAACAGAATAAGGAAAATGTCAGATTAGCTATAAACATAAATGAATAACCAGGAGTAATCACCCCACCTGTAAGCTCTCATGTGCAGTACTGGTGTGGCTGTAACTTTCCTTCTGATCTTTGTATTTCCCTTAAAGCAAAACCGACAGCTGCAGGAATAAACTAATTCTCCATGATAGGAAAAACAGAGGTAATATGTTGTACAGCCTTGACCAAAGATGATGCTTTAATCATAAATCCTTATTCAGCTGAAGCAACGAAAATTCAGAGTGACTCCAGTGGAGGCTGCATGGAATTTTGCCAGGTTTTAATTTGCACTGTTGAGTTATAGAGAAAAAAACAATTTGAAAATATATGTATGAAAAGAGGAATGTGTATGCAAGGAGACAATAGAGAAGAAAAAAAGCCCATCTTCTATAGACTCTGCTTCTAATCAATCATATGCATCATGATTTAATTTGTAGAATACTCATATTTCTGGTACCAGAAACACAATGACCAAAATTTTAGTCAGTCAACCCTGGAGCTGATTGCAGTTGTGTTTGATTCTTCTTTTCTTTCTGAAAAACAAATGTTAACAGAAACTGACAGTTTTTTACCTCTGTTATGTTATTAACATGTAAGTTAACTTTTTCAGTCAGCAAGCGTGGGTAGAGCCCTTCCCAAATCTTCGTTTGCGAAGCCTAGCCATGGTGATGATGAACTTTCTTGGTATTTAGTATTTTAAAGTCCCAACCTGCAACAAGCAGCATCAATAAGAAAACTGACTGAGTTCAAAAGTATACAACCAAGTACTTTTCTTATTAGGTATTAATAGCTGAAATTAAGATGTAATTAGAATATATCTAAATAGAATGGGGTGAAATTAGTCTAGGTAACATAGCAGACCCTGTTACCTATGTGCTAGGATGTGTGCTATAGATATTAAATCATTTCCTCAGATTGCTGAGCCATAATTAGTTTTGTAAAATTATTTTTTTTCATGGCCTGATCTGGGTGAACAATTAAAGTCTGTTGTGTTTTCATCTGGATTTGGTTTCCATTATTAGAACTTATAACAAAATGATGTTTTTGAAAGATAACAGTGCTCCAGAGATTGAAATGAGGTTTCCATGGATAATTGCACATATGTCCACATGGCCTACCAACAATGATAAAATCTGCTGTCTCAAGAGATCATCTTTCAAAGCCTGACTTCCATTATACTGCTAATGCTGATAAATGTGTCTCTTTTGAGGCCAAGTGCCTGTATCTCCATGACAATTCATGAAAGAGATTCATGCAAAGAAATTGTTCAAAGGCTTAGAATTTACTTAACCTTGTCTCTTATTTCAGCACAATACACACTAGAGTTTTCACTGGAGTTGAGGTGCAGTGCTTTAAAATGCCCAACACACACAAATAGAACAAAACAGTCATTTTATACCCTGGTACCTCCTGAAAAATGCAGGTTTTCACATGGGATCTCTTCGGATGTAAGCATGATTTAATGAATTTTTCTTGCCTTTTTCATGTGTTTTCACCAATCTCCCTTGTGAACAGTTGTCCATACCAGAAACAGAGATCACAATCTGCTCCATCCTAATAATAACAGCAGCAGGGACAACAGTGTGCTTCCTATTTGGAAAGCAAGTTATGAACTTTGTCTATTTCACAGCATTATGAGATCACAGTGATTAAAGTGTTCACTTTTCAAAGCAACCATGCAGTTTAGCACACCTCTTTTTGTGTTTTCTAGCTGAAGGAACCCAAATTTTGGGATTATGATGAGCAAATTCATCTGTGTAGTCTTTGTTTCATAAGGCTAAAGGGGAACAAGTGTGCCATTAAGCATAAATTTAACCAAAAGTGCCAACAAATCATGGAACCTTTTCATTTGAGTCATTATTTCCACAGAATTTGATAAATATTTGAGAAAAAACATTGTGCTGGCACTCTTGCATCACTGAACACTTGTACAGGCACACTTTTTGTTTCCCCCCTCTTTAACTCTGGTCAAGTTGCTTTGCCAATTTAACCAAGACCAAGCCATGAAACGTGTCCACTGTGTGGTTTGCGCAGCTCTGTCTGTGTTCTGTTTGCATACCTAACAGATACAGCTCAGAGGAAGGGGGGGGTGGAGATTTGGAAAAATAAGCTGCTGATTGTGCTTCTATTATAATATAATCTTGGGGTTGGGGGGTGATTACTCTTGGCAGGAGGACAGTGCTGATTTGAAGTGCCAGCTCCAGTTTGCCAAAGAGGAGGCAGCGCTGATGCGTAAGAAGATGGCCAAACTGGGGAGGGAGAAGGACGAACTGGAGCAGGAGCTCCAGAAGTACAAGTCCATCTATGGAGACGTGGACAGTCCCCTGCCTACCGGGGAGGCAGGAGGCCCACCCAGCACCAGGGAGGCTGAGCTGAAGCTTCGTTTGAAGCTGGTGGAGGAGGAAGCCAACATACTGGGCAGAAAAATAGTGGAACTGGAGGTGGAGAATAGGGGCATTAAAGCCGAGATGGAGGATATGAGGTGCCAGTATGAAAAAGAGTGTCTCAGCAGGGACCACATTTCAAGCATTCCTACCTCGCCCTACGGTGACTCCGTGGAGTCAGCCACGGAGCTGCGCAGGCACCTGCAGTTTGTGGAAGAAGAAGCAGAGCTGCTGAGGCGGTCGATCTCTGAAATCGAGGATCACAACAAGCAGCTTACGAATGAGCTGAACAAATTCAAGTTCGAGCCAGGCCAGGAGCCAGGCTGGTTGGATGACGCAGCATCCAAGTGCGGTGGGACCTTGCAAGAGGAGCTGAAGTCAGCCAGGTCACAAATCAACGAGCTGAGCGGGAAAGTGATGAAGCTCCAGTATGAGAACAGGGTCCTGATGTCCAATGTCCAGCGTTATGATCTTGCCTCTCACCTGGGCCTGCGCACTTCCAGCCCCAGAGACAGCGACGCTGACAGCGATGCCGGGAAAAAAGAGAGTGACAGTGAAGATGGTCGTCTGCCCCAGCCAAAAAGAGAGGGGCCTATTGGGGGTGAGAGTGACTCTGAAGAAGTTTATGAGAAGACATCAGGTTTTGGGAGTGGGAAGCCTTCAGAAGTCAGTGACCTGTGCTCTGCTGATCTCATGAGAATGAAAGAGGACACCGAGTCTCTAATTAACATCAAACGTGAGGCTGAGCGGCTTGAAAGAACAGTGGACCGCCTTATCACTGATACAGACAGTTTGA